>APFE031726928.1:98828-110495 GCA_000404065.3 Pinus taeda | reverse complement strand
GTGGAATAAAAAGATCCTTAGGTGAAAAACTCTTCGAGGTGCCCAGGGCAGATAACGAGGGTGAAAACCGCATAAAGGCACCCTAACTGCCTCTCTAAAAAAAAAATGAGAAAAAAGAAAAAAAAAAAGAAAAAAGAAAAAAAAAGAAAAAAAAAGGTGGAATAAAAAGATCCTTAGGTGAAAAACTCTTCGAGGTGCCCAGGGCAGATAACGAGGGTGAAAACCGCATAAAGGCACCCTAACTGCCTCTCTAAAAAAAAAATGAGAAAAAAGAAAAAAAGAAAATAGGCCTAATCTCTGTGAAATAATTGCAGGTTGCAGGGAATACATTGTAGGTAAGGAGTGTCGCACAAAACGAGGATAGGAGTCCGTACCAGGCTCCAGGATATCCCTTCAGACACTCCCTCCATGGCCACTCACCTCTCCTAGGATTTGATCACATTCAGATCAAGATTCCACCTTGTACAGGAAATTCTGGGCCTTCTACAGGAAGTTCTGGGCTTTTCTACAAGAAGTCTGGGCTTTTCTACAGGAAGTTCTGTATTTCTATAGGAAACATCTTGTAGAACCTTCGGACGAGCCAAATTCAATTTTGAAAGGGAATCTGATGGTTGGGATCAGTTTTTAAGGCCTGCAGCCACACCTCTATTCAACCCAGCACCATATGGCACCCTGCTCCATCTCTTGACACCTCTGTCACCCACCTGGTTGTGTGTTCCTGCACAGCCATACCAGCAACCCTGTTTTCCTCAAATTGAAAAAAGAAGAAGAAAAATTTCAAGTAAAAAGTCAAGTAGCAAAGTCTCGCACATCCTACCTGTTCAAGCTCCATCGAGACTCTTCATTAGCGATCATAGCCCTGCCCATTTAGCCTGCATCCCAGGAGGAGAAGCAGCTACAGGACATCCTACATGAATCCTGTAGCGGCTGATCCCACTGGGAGACACACTCTAGAAGCAGGGGCAGCCGAATCCAACAAAGGGAACATGTAAAAAGGCTCCTCTTGGACGTGAGAACATCCTTGGCAGCCAAAATCGAACAGAACCTGTGCATGCAGCGTTTACAACCAAAGGACCGGGTTCCAAAACCATGCACACAACATCAACAAATGGAAGAATGAGTTCTAGCACCCGTGCACAAGGCAGCAGTAAGCGAGGCAGTGGTTCCAAGGCCATGTCCACGGCCGCGCAGGTAAGTGTCTAACCTCGTTCGTCAATTGCATAAACTATATTTCAAAAAAATTGCATGTCTATGAAAATGGTTGGATTGAACGAATTCGGTGGCCAGTCAACTGGCCACCCTCAGCCAGTTACACTGCTACATGGAATCTGAACAATATCAGTTACATTCAAACTCGCCAACGGGCCATGTAGCAGACATGTGTGGAGTGTCCAGTCGGTGAAAATCGGCGGACTCACAATGGTGGCGGCGGTTAATGGCATAGGGAAGGTAATGGCGGTCAGGGACACGCAGAAAAATGATGGCCATGACGATGGATAACGGTTTGGTCTGGCCACCTCACCCTCCTCACCATGAATTGCGCCACATTTCAAAATGTTTGGTTGAAGACTCACACACTTGTTGTTCATTTGCATTTGCAACGTCCTGGACGAAGTACTAGTCCTCTGCTTCCACAATCCGTTAACCCGTCGTCCTCCACCGAGCTTTTCGGCATGTTTCAAATTTCTCCCGCGTACCAAGCTCGTTCAGAGGCGCAGTAACATCCTACAGAAGCAGACAAGAATTCTGCAGGAAGAAGTTCTACAGGAAGTACGGCATAGTCTTCCAGAACAGAGAAGCCTGGGCTTTCCTTCGTCAAATTTGGAGTTCCGAGAGAGGTAGGATCGAAAACACTCTTCCATGCATGATATATTCCAAAAAGGTGATGAATTGAGTTGTTTTGAATTGGAGGGTTAGAGACAAGTTTGCCTGTGAGTCGAAAATAGCAGTTTGCCTGTGTTGCATGGAATTTCTCAGTCGGTTCTGCGTCAATATTCTCCTCCATAGTTCCCGTTAAAACATTTTTTCCTGTAGAAAAGATAAAGCACTGTGAGGGTTAACATGTGTGTGAAATAATTTGAATTTACACGGTTGTATGTATGCTGGTGATGAAAATTAAGCTCTGTGTCCTGTATGTGGAAACCTAATTCTCCCTGTTGTACACGGGCATCCGAGTTTTGAGCAGCAAAAGTATTAGAACTAGGGGATTAGTGCACATAAAATAAATTTTAAACGCCCGAGAGACCCTTTCTTGAAGTTCAAAGGCAGAAACCATAAAACAACACTCCCTTTCTGCTCAGAGCATTAAAACAGAGCACTGTCACCATGCCAGGAGGGTTTATCAGGAAGGAACCCTTGGATTCCAGTAAATTGTGTGAACGTCCTGAGGTGATGAACCTCTTCACTCGTGCCAATTAGATGACCTGTTGTGACAAAATCCAGGGTCACGATGATGAGATAACAGAGGAATTATTAATGTCCCTGCAACCTAAATCAAAGACACAGGCCACAATGAACTTCAGAGGGTTGACCCTGCAGCTTACCCTTGAACTCATTAGTCGGGTTACTGGTCTGCCACTAGGGATACCTTGGAACAAAGAGGAGAGGGCATTGGGCCAAAAAGCCAAGAAAGAATTCTTCCTACCTGAGGAACGTTTTGCAGAAGACAAGAATGGGGTAAGGAGGGCTATCTTACATCCTCTTTGGAGTGAATCCAGTCTCCAAATCATGAAATACATTACCTATGAGGGGCGGTTTAGTATTGTTTACGGCTATCATTTCCGGTTGCTGAGAGAACTAAGACATGGGTTGGACTTACCCCTAGAGCAGAAGTTGAGCATTCCCTATTTTCTCCTGCAATCATTGATTGAATGTGGCACAAAATTGAAGGAGGGGACACCAGATAAGCTAGCCCATCATGGGCTCATCAAGATTTTGGTAGAGGATGCCCTCCACACCTACACTGTCCCCCTCTCCTGGGAGATTTTCCGCAACATGTCCAGAGATGACGATATCCGAATTCTCGCTGAGGAACTCACCTCATCCAGCAATGAAGAAGGGAAAAACACCGAGGTAGGAGAGAAAGCAAATGGTAAAGAAACATAGGACAGACCACCACAGAAAGAACAAAAAGAGAAACGAGGAAAAGGCCAAGTTGCTAAGCCTAAAACTGTGGGAGGACCAATGGCACAAACGCCTAGGGAGAAACAACTGCAGAGTAGAGCAAAGAGGACTAAAAAAGTCCAACCAAAGGAGGACACAACCAATGCAACTAAACAAGAATTAATAGGGAAGACACATCCAGCCAAACAGGCTGAAATAGTTTCTACAGGAAGTCTGAAAACAGTTTCTATAGGAAGTCTGGAAACAGCTTCTACAGGAAGTTCGAAAATAGTTTCTACAGGAAGCATGGACACAGAGCAGCAGAAGGAGAAACCTCTTGAGATTCTAGCCAGGGAGGCAGTAGTGGTGCTGGCTACCTTAAGCACAATCCCAGAGCAAAAAGGGAAGCGAAAAAGGGAGCCTTCCATGTATTTTAAGGCAAGAAGGAGCATGCGGATAAAAGTTGGCAGACCCCATCCAGAGTCAAAAGAGCCAATTACGATTGAAGACACCACAACTACACAAAAAGAAAAGTCTCCTCCAAAGGCATCCATAACATCTGAACGGGGAAGCCGGAAAATGTCCACCTGGAGGGAAAAGGTTAAAATGTTGGACACAAAGACCTCTCCACAGGATGACGAGACAGTTCTACAGGAAATGTTGGCTAGACTAAAGGAGACCAAGGAATTGGAAGAACAGGTAGCTAGATCATCACAGGAGGAAGAAAAGAATGAGAAAATTGAGGAACCAAGCCCCCAGCCCAGCTTGGGCTGCTACTATAACCTGCTAGATGCTAGAAAGGTCATTCCCTAAAAATTCGCAATGCCACTTTTCTTTGCACTAGAAGAAGAGAGAGTGAGGACCCGCACTTGGATGAAATCGCCAAGTCCAAGGGTGTGGCGGATATAGGTCCCTTAGAAGAACAACTCAAAGAGACAAGAAAGGAATTGGCTATGGTTCAGCATGTGGAAAGCAGCCGGCGGGTCAAGCTACAAGAAGAAAACGAGCTGCTTAAACAACAGGTACAGTTATAGGGACACTTTAAGGAAGACAGGCCCCACACCTTGGGAGAACAACATCAACAGGAGGAGCCCACAATAGACAAGGAAGCCCCTGATGAACAACAAAGAAGAGATGGGTTGCAGGCTGAAATTGAGGCACTGACTAGACAACTACAGGAAAAGGAATTGCAAGCAACACAGGAGATACAGTCTCTAAGGCAGCAAGTGCAAGAAAGGGAAGCCCAACTGGCCTGCATGGCCAGCTGGGCAGAGGAGGCAATACAGTGTAGGCAACCTGCCAAATCATATGCCTTATACCTTAAGGAGCAATGGTTGCAGTTCCAGATTAACACCTTGGCCCAAAGGGGCATTACTCCATTCCAAAACTACTATCAATTCATGGCTTTATGTGACAGTAGCTCATCTGAGGACAAGGCCAAATTATCAGAGTTTTACCTACACAACTTGGCCCTTCCCAACATGAACTCGTGGGACCCCAATGCTGCGGTAGGAGACATGCAACTTATGGCCATGGCCTCTTGGATAAATCATGAAGAAAAGAGAGTAGCAGAGGTCCGAAATGTTATGGACAGGGAATTAAAGGAACCACTAATGATCAGAGCAGAGCCGGAGGATCCCTCAACATTAATATACGCCCACCAGCACTTGGCAAATAACTCTCGGGCACTACAAGATTACATTGACCATCAAGCTCAAGCCATAGCCCATTTTGAGGACATGGAGAGGCTGTTGGGGGATAACTGTGTTCATGCTTGCACCTGGAGGTGGAACACACTGCCCCACAACCTAAAAATTAGAGAATACCACTCCCCAACAAGGATGAGGGAGGCCTTGGCAAGAGTACCCCTCTACAAACAGTCCATGCAGAATCTTCAGGCCAACTGGATTGGCCTAAAATTCAGTCCTCCCTTGCTTTTGGGGCTGCTAGAGGGAGTCAAAGAAGAGGAGGAACACAGGCAGTGGGAAGAAGTGGAAAGAAAAGTAGGATTTCATGACTATGAAGAAGATATCACCTCAGAGGCCTGGGATGTGAGGGAAGCGGTCAAGACTATCAAGGATGACGAGCTGGATTAGTTGCTCGAGGATGAGCAACCCATTTAGCAGGGGGTGATGATGAGCCCCGGAATTGGGTAACTTGTTGGGCTCATTTTGCCTAATTTTTCTTCATCAATCCACCATTTTTCATAGTTTATGCATGTTTTTTGAGTATATTTATGTTAGTTGAACGAATGAGGATAGTCACTTGACCAAGAAGGCTAACACGTTGTTAATGCAGATTTTTGGACAGATTTTGGACCAAGGCTAAGCAATTATGAGCCAAATCACAGCCAAGCATGAAGGAACAAGGGTGAGGATTCGTAGGAAGGTTGTCCCTTGCATTAAATGGCCCCTTCCTCGAAATCTCCACCCTCAGATCGGAGTTTAATAGGCCACCGAAAAGGATTCCCAAGGGCAGCCGAGCAATCTTGTGTGAAGTGGCTGATCACTGGCAGTTTGGGCAGACGAGCCCCTTGAGTTAAGGAGGGTTGTTGGAGACCCTCGTAGGCATAAATAGGAAGGCTTCCAACCTTTGTAGGTTACTTTTTGGACTGTTGTATTTTGCACTATAGTGCTACTATTTTCTCAACTCATTTTCGCAGCTGCTGTTGTATAACTTTCTTGAGACATGGTTATTTTTGAGTAATGGGAAGCAGATCTATTTGGCATCAGTTCTGAGTTCTTTTTAGGAGCCTGTAGCTCTTGGGGTTAGGCCCAACCCAAGTTCCAAGGCTTCCTTTGTGTACTGTTATTTGCTTTTTATGTCTTTGCAAAGTAATTTCTGTTAAGTTAGATTAGAATCTCGCTTGGTTACTTAGATCATAGTTGATGGTTAAAGTCTTTTTCAGGTTTAGATTTGTTTGATAAGTCAATAACAGGGAAGATCTTTAGAAAAAGGCCATCAAGCACCTTGGATCTCACCTCTCCCTTAGTGGAATCATGAGCTGGGACCAAGGTGACTTTGTTGCCACCAAAAAACGCTGTCTTTGCTTCACCATGCAGTTATTAGTGTTAGATTCTCATTTGCAGAACTTGATATCAGTTTTGGTTGCATGCTTAGGTTTATGATTGCTTAGTTGCATAGTTATTTCACATGATTTTGTTGTAAATAGACTTCTATTCCATTTCTTTGCTGTTATCTAGGTCAGAATAGGCTAACGTAACTAGGTCTTTGATTTTCCAAGTCCTTGTTTGTTCTGTTTAAAAAATAACTTGCAGAGCACCTGTAATCCTTCTCCATCTGCCCATACTCCATCAATCCCACCTGCTACATCCTCTACTTTGGATCCTTGCCTTACATTCGCCACATTCGCTCGCTTCACCCTAATCCCCATATTTTTGTGCAACATTATTCTATCCCTCCTTGAACAAATCCAACCATCCTCACCACTCCACAACTCCATCCACCAAGTCCTGGACCTCATCACACCCCTATCTGAACTCCATACTCACTCCTGCACCTTTCCTCCTCCATCAAGCCTCCAAAATCCCCTTTCTGAACATCCTGTAGAAAATTACAGAGCATCCTATAGAAATTCCAGAACATCCTGTAGAACCCCTGCAGACTTCCTGTAGAAGCTCACGAAAGCGGTTTCTTGATAGCCAAACTCTGTGAAACTCTCTGGAAGGGTGCTAGGGACCCCTTAGGCCCTCTCCAAACCTTCCCAACCTCCTGCAAGCATGTTCTCTCGCCGATCCACCTTTGCACAGTCAAAAACAGTGGAAGCACATGCATGATAATTCTGACAACTTATTCAAAAATACAAAAAGATGTTTTCTTTTGACAGTGATAACTTAGACACATGCATTTTACCTTCCTAGAAGTCAATGGCATCTCTTTCAGTAGCTTGCATCCTCTTTTTCGCATCAGTAGGGCTAGCTGGTAAAATTAGGGTTTGCTAGGGTTTGCACTTCCTTTCAGCTTTTCAGTTTTCTTCTGCAAGTAGATTAGCTTCCTTTGAGTTAGCTTTCATCCATCAGTTAAAAAGCTTCTTCTCAAAGCTCATATAAGTTGGCTTAAGCCCCTAGTGGACTTGTGTCAGCTGACCAAGTGACAGCTGCAGCAAGAGCTAGTAATTGTGCATACAACAACGTCACTTCCAAGTTTGTTACGAACTACTGGGTTGATAAAAGTAAAGAAGGGAGTCCCAGGGGTTGCAGCATTATTGTTGCAATACTGGAACCCACCATAGAGCGTGCCAGACTGTGTATAGATCAAGTCTAGATATTGTGCACGAGCAATAACTTGCTCTTCACTGATGACTCCTCCCTTTGCCACATCTTGTGTAATAGAAGGTAACAATGACTTAATAAACCATTCAGCCAATAGCTAATCAGGAACATATGTTTTTACCATTTTACGATGACATCGCCACTCATGAATATGATCGGATATTTGAGTGACCATCATTTGTTTGAAATTGGTAAGAAGCTCTGTTCCCGTTTCGTACCTTATGGGTAACTGAAAATGGGTTAAAAAGGTTGTGGCTATGGAACTGAAGTTATAGACGAAGCTCTAGGCAATTCGATATACCATTTTGCTGCCAGACCAGTTAACGTTTGCTGAAAAAGGCAAAGGCTGATCGAATCATCGTTGAGAGTGTTTGATGAACACCACAGATGAAAGGTCATCACATGATTCAAAGGGACTTCACCTGGATTTCCATTAAATTTAGGAATATCTAACGGAAGTTTATGTGGAATCGCTGGCCACCAAGGGGCGTAAGCAATTGGATTGTTCGTTAGTTGATTATCCGGTAACTCTAAAGCTGCCACGAAAGGCAACTGCTAATTTAGGCTCGGCGAAGCATACCCAAGATAAGATGAAATTGCCCGAGCAGTTGGCCTTTGCTTACCAGCATAATGCATTTGATGATGGTAACTTTGGTAAGGTTGATGGGCATGACCATTATGATATGATTGATGTTGACTGTTTTGAATATACGACTGCCCATTACTTGCAAAGACTTGTTGTTCAGATCCTTGGTAAGCTTGTTGGAATTGCGGTTGTTGGTAGTGTACCAACCATGGTTGTGAAGCCATGAGCTATTGCCCAGTACTGACTGTTTGACCAAGATGAGGGGTAATGGTCCCTGTTTGAACCTGGGTCATTCCAGTAGTCGGTGATTGTGGTTGTGTCGCAGGGACAAGAGGTTGTTGTATTACAACCTGAGAAACCTGAGTTTGGCATACAACAGGCAACACTTGTACTTGTGACACCGTCATGATAGTCAGTGTAGTGGGGATATTTGGCACAGGTAAACTTTGTTGCATCGAGTATACAACTCTAGGCAGTATTGGCACCCAACCGCTAGATGTAATTCCAGCATACCCTAAATTCTGTTGTGAACTCTCGTATGGTTATTCTCCCGAAGGAGAAAATGAAAGGGTATACTGCCCTCCATACGGTGGTAACCTAGTGCTCAAAGGAATGATTTTCCTTTGGGGACCAGATTGCCCAAATTGACACTGCGAAGGATCAATTTGTTGAGACTCAACATAAGAGATTCCAGATATTATTCCAGACAAACAAAGGAGAACAGTCCATACTGTTGAAACAACCCCTGGATGGACTCCATCTAGCGATTGAGAGCTAGTTGGGATAGATGGTACGCTAGCGAACATTGTCGGAGTAGCAACAGGAAGTTCTGCTGCTGCTGTGTTGGATAACACAGTCCTAGATGTCGATGGTTGTTCAGACATATTTAGTCTATCGAAAAGACTCCTTAGCGGTTCTTCAGGAACTTCCGATGGCGGGAGACTAACTTCTGATGAAGAAGGATATAGGGTGATCCTAGCTCCAAATTGCGATGGAGCGTTAGATGGAAGATCCTCCACAATCTCTTCTATGGCAATCAATCCAGGTGGAAGAGGTAGACCGTCAGGTCCGTAAAATATTTCTGGTGCCGAAGAAGGTATAGGTTCTGCAGCGACTAACGTGTGGAGAGTAACACCTTTCCAATCAGCTGTAGATGGAGTCAGTTCGGGAATAGAAGTGTTTACCGTCACACTAGGATCAGTTGTAATGTCCTTTTGTGGCTGCGGAATTTCTTATGTTGAGGCAGGGATACCAGAAATGTTCGGAGTGACTGGGGTCTCTGAGGATGTCGGAGTACTTGGTCCAATCAAACTAAGGGACTTCGATCCGGTCAAACGAGTTCGCTTTGTCCGGAATGGTTTCGTTTCCAGAGTCAACGACAGTTGACTCGTAAGCCTCTGCGAATGACGGGGTTTTGATTGACTTTCTTCCACGATTGTGGATTACTCGATCAACTCAAAATAAAAGGGGAAAATGATTCCGAATTAAATGAATTTTAGACGCTTTGACACAACTTGTTTTTTCAGTTTTTAAGAGTCAAGAAAAAACAAAAGATGACTCTAGTTGCCTTCGATTTTTAATGAGCCTGAAGTAACAAGTGCTCAGATGGACCTTTTCCTTTAAGGAGTCTGAAAAGGAACGAAAGAGACTACTCTCGAAATCTAGACAGAGGGATTACCAAACCAATCGCAAAACTGCAAAATACTTTTTACGGTACGGCAGTCAATTTTCCCAAATGCTGTGTTCATTGCATTGCGATCGATAGGGCGGCAGACACGGCTTGCTAAGGATAAAGGATATAGCCTATTGTGGTCTCCCAATATATACTCGACGGTACATGGGAGCACAAGTCCGTACTGGCACTTGTCGTCTCAAAGAGGAGGAATCACCCAACCAACAATGAAAGCGATAGTACTAGGCTTTATGACGCCGTAATACATCTCTAGCCTAGACTTCTAAATGTTGTGCGTTAGGTTCCAAAGTGTTTTTATGTTCACTGAATTTATTTTATAGTTGATCTTGCTTAAGAAATTTGCCTTTCATGTTCATCGCGTGATGTAGATATATAATTCCTAACATGCAATCTAAGATGATAAACAATCGTTTAATCTTCTTTTGCAATGAAAATCCTAGCTACTAAGGAAAGAGAAATGAGATTCTTTCAACATAGAGCACATAGCACACAGTAGATGCATTGTCCTAAATCAAACCAACAAGCAGTCTAAATGCAAATGCACATGCATGTATTTGTTTTCTGCTTTCTTAATGTGTGAATGACAAAAAGAATGTTGAGTACAAATCTGAATTATCTTTTCAAAGCGACAATACTAACAACTTCTCTTCAAAACGAAAGGAAGATAATGACGACACTTTGCGATTTCGAATTGAAAATTGTTTTCGACACTTGCAAAACTACTAATTCAAATCAAATACAAGAGTAACAGTATAATCGACCATCAAGAACAATAGGATTATCTTCTATGACTGAAATCAACACTTGCGACACTTCCAAATCAAGAAACGATAGTTTGATTATGCTACTTCTTTGTAAAAGAGAACTGAAAATGGCACACAATACACAAAAAAATTCACAGTTCTTTGCACAATGGAGGCGGAATGATGGAAAGAAAGGGGGTTTCCACAGTGGTATACTAATCACAAACAACAAAACTCCTGAATAAAGCTGAAGAGAGTGAACAAAAAACCAAAATCTGGAAGCAAAAGAGGTCTTGTCTGATCAGCGCACCTGTAACACAGGGAAAGTGCGATGCAATGCACCTACTGCAAACGGGAGGTGCGATGCATCCAGATTCCCAAGAGGAGAAGGTGCGATGGTCCAAGGACGAGACTTCAACTTGGTTCCGGGTCACAGTTTGCAGCTTAGTTTGGGAATTTAGGCCGAGCAAGTGATGTTCAGTAAATATAAATCACAGGGGTTTATCTAAGGAGGTTACTAGAGCCACCACCAGGGCAATTAAAATGTTTGCAAATCGATTGTTCAGTTTATAAACAAAACTCGGAGATAGACTGAAGCAACATTGATCTACTTTCCACTTGCATAGCAAATGTAGTTCGAAGGCTAGCTGGCTTGACTTCAGGCTCCGTCTGTAAGTTTATAAAACAAACAAATATAGGCAAGCAAACAAGCTATTCGCTCCCCAGTGGAGTCGCCATTTTGTTATCGGGAAATCTAATGTCCACTCAGAGCTACTAGTCCCACTAAGATGGGTAGCTATCTTAGAAACAAACAAACCAAAACTACTTTCACTTTCCTTTATAAGAAGTAGATAAAAGGGGAACAAAGGACACCAACCTCAGTCTTGCGCTTGGTTCCTCTCCCTTTTGACAGATCTTTGCCGCTCCTTCTTTGCTTACCCAGCTTCAAAGAACACCTATGGAATCAAAGCAACATAATACTATCGAAGAAAAGAGATATACAATCATAAACAATATAGGACTAGATATATATTGACCACACAAATGCATATATTATCTAACATACAAGAATGTGGAGGAAAACTTGAATAGCTTTACTAATATCAAGAATAGCAAAGAGGATTACAATTAATTGTTCTGACCCAGCGTCATCCTCTCAGCATGAAAGCCCTTCTTCACCTCATGAAAATCTTAGATCACCCAACACTATGATATTGCACCAGGAAACCAACAACACTTCCTTACAAGATA
>APFE031726928.1:63147-98808 GCA_000404065.3 Pinus taeda | reverse complement strand
AGGCAAGTGTCACAAGAGAAGTTTCTGGAAGATTCCATGATCATCCACCTTGCAAACTGTCTCTGCCATTTGTCTACTCTCGCCCATCACACCCTACAGAAGGGTTTTCCAGTATGCATCGCACTTTTTACTTTGAGTAGGTGAGATGCATCGCACCCTCTGCACTGGGCAGTCTGTATGGTCCAGTTTTGACTAGTTCTGAGCAGTTTTCTGTGGAGAACTTATGGGAGATGATGTAATCAGCTCACCTTGTTCCTTTAGGGTGTGAAGCAACACTTTTAGGGACTTAGAAGCCCTTGGTTTATGGACATGTATGATTGGGGTTGCAGTGCCAAAAAATGTCTATAACACATGCTCTACTGAAATGCACTTTTGTACTCTTAGAATGTGTTGGATTGATTGAAATTGGGTCAATGTTGTTGAAGCACATGAGCAAGGCTTATCATATATGGTGCTTTTATCTTTTGATCATGTTTTATTTATGTATTAAGCAATACTTCTTCTTTCAATTGTTTTATGTATGAGAGTCTGAATTATAGTTTTAACATTATCGCACTTCTGTATGGTGTTAGCTTTGATTCTGTTTTGAATACATGAACGATTTTTATATGCAATATATTTTTCTCAATCATTTTGTCTAACTATTTATCCAAAATGATTATTGTTAAACGATTTAATTTCTTGTTGCAGTTGAATGATCTTTCTTACCAATTGTTGTAAGACATCATTGTAGATCACATATTGTATTTGATTCCTGGGTATACTTATAGTTAAATAATGTTAAATTAGGATATATGCATGTGTTTAGTAGTTAGATTAGATTACATAGCTTAATCATTTACAGTCACATCATATATCATCCCACCAACACTATCAAATCTTTTTTGGGAAACTAGTCCTATTATCCCCAGTCGGAGCCACTATACCAAATGGAAAAGGAGTTGCTTTCAAGGTCCGGACCGGGTGGTTTTCCCCCATGTTCTCAAAACGATTTTCGAGGCTTCAACATTTTGGTGCTAGAAGGAGGGCCTAACTATGAATGGCAAGCAAATCTAAATCAGTAAGCCATTCTAAGAGTGAAAATCCCTCACCATCACCTCCAACTTCTTTGTTGCATTCTAAATCCCCAAATCCTAGGTGAGAAGTTGTAAATAAAACCTTAGAATCCACTACTGTGATCCCAAAGAAATCAGATCGATCTTCTTCTATAGAAACTCCTGAAGTGCAGTGTTTAATTCATAAACTGCAGGGGATTTCTTTATCTTAAGAATAATTTGAGTTATCCCAAGCTAGTGTTTCTTCTCAGTTTCCTTCCTCTCAAAGGTTAACTATATCACAAAGAGAAAAATTTGGGATCCCCCCATTTGAATTCACTCTACCAAACCGAAGGAAATCTAAGAAAACACACTCTAAAGCTCATAGTGAGGTTCTCTCATCATCACCTGAAATACTCTCATTCATTCCATCACTTCATCACAAATCAATCATCCACCTCACAACGCCAAATCATGATTTACATTGGTACTGGAGCACAACCCTCCTCTACTCAATCACCTTCAACTACTAGAACATCTTCCTCTACATAGGTACTCATTATGGTTCAAAGACCATGGACAAATCCAAGAGCTATTTAAATGGCAGGACCATTAAACCCACTACCTGTGCATCAAATTAAATGGTTTCCAAAATTTAACCCTGATGATGGTCTGCATGCTGTAGAACACATAAACAACTTTATGTTGTCCATAAATCTGAATGCGGTGGTAGAAGAAGATGCAATTGTAAGATTATTCCCTTACATTTTACAAGGATTAGCAGGATCATGGTATTTTTCATTACCATTTGGTTCCATTAATAGTTGGGATGCCTATCAAGAGCAGTTACTAACCAAGTTTGGAGATGACTGATCCACAACTTCTCTTCTCAATGATCTCTCCAACTTGAAAGCTGAACCTAGAGAACCAATTAAGGACTTCAATTCATGTTTTAATAAGTTATTGAATAAGATCCCAGCGACATCCAAGACCAGTGATGAAGTCCAAAATGAATGGTACATTTCTATTTTTCCCTCAAATGCAACTATTTTTGTCGATCGGGTTGCCAAACCAACTTTGGAAGAAAACATGAAAGAAGCCATAGCTGCAGAAGAACACATATTAGCTTTAGAGAAAAAGAATGCATTAGAAGAACGAAAATCCAAGAAGGTAACTTTTAGGGATGAATCCAAGAAAAAGCACCTAAAGATCCATTTGATCTTGAAGGACTACAAAAGGTCCTTAAAATTATGTCTAATGAAATGATTGGCATAAAAAAGAAGGCAGTTGAGACTTCTTCAAGGAAAGCTTACAGACCTTACAAAAGAAACCATTCCTCTGATCCTAAGCCTCCAAGTACAATATCAAATGCTGAATTAGATGTAGAGGAAGAGGAAATTTCCACAGTTGAAGAACAAATTGATGATGAAGAAGTAATTGAATTACAAGGAATGTGGGATTTTATCCTTCCTAATGAAGAAGTACAAGAAGCATTACTTGTCACAACCAGCAGTAGAAGCACTGTAGATTTGCCACAAACAAATCCAAAACAAAAAGCATCAACACCAACTACCAAAGATAAAGAAATAGGTAAGAAATCCTCCCCCAAATCCACTCGAACCACTCCTCCTCAATCAAATTCTTCAACTTAAGCTAAAACCCTGCTAGTCTCTGATGAAATGGAATACAACATTGTTGAAGATATGAAAAGGACTAGGGAGAATATTACATTCCATGAGCTTAGCAAGTTAAAACATCAACAAAAGCTATTGCTCAAATAATTTAAAGCAATCCCTACTTCTCCTCTTCCCGCTGCTGTAATCTCATAGGCTGCTCAAGAAATGGGAAGGCCTCCTACTACCTCATTAGATAAAATCAGTTCAACTGATGTTGCTCTAATAGGAGGAAGATCCAAATCCCATACACCTCCATTTCTTCTTACTTTTGAAGTTTTTAATAAATATATACACAATTGTTTAGTTGATTTCGGAGCTTCATCCAACATTCTACCAAGAACAGTTTGTGCAAAATTGAATGTGGAGCCCCAAAAATATGTTGTTCGCATCGTGTAGTTAGATCGATCTCAAGTCGAAGTTATAGGGGAACTCAATCAAGTCACTATTCGACTCTCATCAAACCTGAAAGTATGTCAACTCATTGACATTCTTGTGGCTGATATCCCTGAATTCAACGGTTTAATCCTTAGTAGAGACTGGTTAGAAAAGGTTCTTGTCTATTTTGCAACTGACTGGTCCCACATGTGGCTTACTTAAAACGGTAAGCTGAATCAAATAAGGGTTGACCGTGAGAAACATCAAAAGTATATCATCACAGAGCTGGAGGGAGAAAATGAACTCGTCACATACAACATCAATATCATTGGAAATTATTCAGTTGAGTCATTTCTAGGCAATTTTAATGCAAATACATCACCCTTCTGGGAAAATTCTGTTACATCACAAGTCGAAAATTATTCTCAAACGGATTCTTCTAAGTGAATAAATTTTGTAGACAAACCTGTAGTTGAGTCTTTATTTTGGAAATTTTATTTTAATGGATCTAAATCTAATGATGGAGTTGGAGCAGAATGCATATTAGTTAGCCCAGAAGGGGAGAAAACTATGTTAGCATGCAAACTTGAATTCGAATGCACAAATAACACTGTTGAATATGAAGCATTAGTTCAAGGGCTGTATAAAGGCATCGACCTTGGTATCAAATATCTTCAAGTGTTTGGAGATTCGGAAATTGTACTTAAAAAGGTAAGAAATACTATACACTGTCTGTTTGGACATTTGAAACATTATCAATCATTAGTCCAAGACATCACCTCTCATTTTACAACGTTCAACATTTCCCTTAGCCCAAGACTCCAAAATGCAAGTGCCGATCATTTGGCTAATGTTGCATCCAAGCTCATTCCAACAGGAGATTATAGCCCCGATCGCTTTTCTATTGAATTAATTTTTGGGCCTTCTATTCCTGACAATATCACCAATTGGCGAGTCTTTAATAATGATCCAGATATCATAAATTTTCTAACATCTAAAGGCTCTTATGATGACCAGATAATAGATGAAGATCAACATGACAACCAACTTAAGTAAGAAATAATTGCAAATTCCATACCTAAATCTGTGGTTAAGCTGGAAGACTTATATGATCTTAAAGACAGGTTCAAGAAACCCACTAACTCAAAACTTCAAAGTTCAACTTTGAGGTTTGAATTAGTTAATCTTGGAACTGACCTTAGACCTCAAAATATCAATCTAGGACTTGGTCTTACACCAGATGAAATATTAGCCTTTGTTCATTTGTTAAAGAAATACAAAAATGCCTTTGCTTGGAACTATGAAGATCTTAAGACATATTATACTTCCATCATTCAACATACCATTCCCATGATATTCGATGAAAAGCCTGTAGAACAGAAGTTGAGAAAGATTCATCCGAATTTAGAAAATAGGTAAAATCTGAATTGAATAAGCTTCTCAAAGCCAATATAATTTTTCTTGTTAGACATTAAAGGTGGGTTTCTAACCTTGTTCTAGTAAGGAAAAAGAATGGTGATATTCAAATATGTATAGACTTTCGCAATCTCAACAAAGCTTGTTAGATGCACAACTTCCCATTACCTCCTATAGAACAGATACTGCAATCAGTTGTAGGCTCATAGCTGATGTCTTTTCTGGATGGATTTTCAGGTTATAATCAGATTCTAGTACATCCAGATGACCGGCTAAAGACCATGTTTCGAACTAAATGGGGCACCTATGCCTATCAAAAGATGCCATTTGGGTTAATCAATGCTGTTGCAACATTTAAGAGAGCCATGGACATAGATTTCAAAGGTTTGGTGAATAAATCAGTGGTAATTTATTTAGATGACATAACTGTGTATTGAAAAAAGTGTAGTAATCATTTAAAGGATTTAAATCAAATCTTTGAGCGTTGTTAGATGTTTAGAAATTCTCTCAATCCCAAGAAATCTTTCTTTGCTTTGAGTGAAGGAAAGCTCCTTGGATTTGTCGTATCTAAAGAAGGAATTCTTATTGATCCCGATAGGATAAGAGAAATTTATGAAATCTCTTTACCTTATAATAAAAAATCCATGCAATCTTTCCTAGGTCAAATAAATTTTGTCAAAAGATTTGTCCCTGACTTTTCACGAATTGCTTTATGCCTCCAATCTATGATTAATAAAAATTATGTTTTTAAATGGGGACATACTGAGCATGAATCTTTGAATCTAATTAAACAAGCAATCATAAATGCTCCCTCTTTAGCAACTCCAAATTTTTCTAATCATTTCATTTTATATACCTTTGGTTTCGAGACATAATATGCAGTTATACTCACACAGGTCAATGATGACAAAATCGAAGCACCAATTTCCTTTTTTAGCTCCAATTTGCAGGGGGATGAATTAAACTACTAAGACGTTGAAAAACATTTTTTTTTTTTGCAAATCAATAAAACATTTCAGACCCTTTCTTCTCAAGACCCACACTAAGGTAGTAGTCCCATTCTCAATAGTAAGAAATCTACTGATACAAAGAGATGTAGATGAGAAAAGAGAAAAATGGGTAACAACACTGCAAGAATATGACATTGAGATCAAGATTTTTGCATAATGTTAGCAGGAGCATTCAACTTACCAACACTACAAGATTCAGGTGGTGATATACAAATTTATGAGTTAAGCTTCAACGATACTGAATCTAAATATTTTGATTTCATCTTTTACTTAAAATATGGATATGCCCCTACGCAACTAAGTTACAAAAGAAAAAGGGATTTGAGGATAAAAGCTAAGCAATGTGAAATCATCAATCATCTGTTGTTTAGGAAAAATTATGACTATGTTTTTCTTAGATGCCTTGAAAAATTTGAGGCATAAAAGGTTTTGCGGGAACTCCATGATGGACCAACTGGTGGACATTTTGGAGGAGACACAACAACACATAAAATTGTGCATGTTGGTTATTATTGTCCAACCTTATTCAAAGATGCACATGAATATGTAAGGAAATGTAAAAATTTGCAACCAACTGTTGGAAGACAGAGGAAACCCGCATTACCATTACAATCAGTCAACATTGAACAACCATTTGAACAATGGGGATTGGACATAATAGGTGAGATCGTTCCTCACTCTTATAAGCAACATAGATATATCCTTACATCAACTAATTAGTTCACAAAATGGGTGGAAGCGATTCCACTTAAGGTAGCCAATTCTGAAACCATCATTGAATTTATTGACCAATTTATTATTACCAGATTTGGCCTACCAACTGCCCTCATGTTTGAAAATGCATCTTATTTCACAGGCAATGCTATGACATAATTTGCTCTTAAAAGAGGTTTTAAACTTAAATATTCTGCTAACTATTATCCTTAGGGAAATGGTTTGGCCGAATCTACAAACAAAAATCTCATAAGAATCATCAAACGAATCGTTGATTAAAGTCAGAAAAACTAGCACAAATCTTTAACATTTTCTCTATCGGAAGATCGAATAACACAGAAGCCTCAATAGGCACTTCTCCTTTTAATTCGGTCTATGGGAGAGAGGTTTGTTCTCCCTACAAATGTAGTTATTCCCTCTTTAGCACTGGTTCAATTTATTGAGCAAACTCCTTCCTCTTTTATGCAATTAAGGCAACCACAAATCCTCAAGCTCGAAGAATAAAGAGACAAAGCCAAAATCACACATGCACATCATCAACAGTTAGTTAAATCTTCATTTGATGCAAATTATGTAAGTCCAAAATCCTTTCAGCTCAGAGACTTTGTATTAAAGTGGGATAAAGCACACGAGGAAAAAGGTAAGCATACCAAATTCCAAAGAATGTGGTTTGACCCATTCCAGATTGCGGAGCAAATCGACCCATCCACCTTTTTACTGTAGGATTTATTAGGAAAGAGAGATTCTATACCTGTTAATGGGCAGATTTTGAAGAAATATTTTTCATAGAAGATAACCTCTTATATCCCTTGCACACCATTGCCTTTACTTTTTCTAGGAAAATAAAAGTTAAATAGCATTTGCTTTTGGCCTTTACAATAGTAATCACTTTTATATTTTGACTTATCGCTTGTATAAGTATGGATTGTTGAGAAGATAATTTTCACATTTGAAACATAAGCTAAGTTCTATTACTCTGAAACTTGCTTGTTTTCCACCAAAATTACTTGTTCTTTGCAAAACCTCAACTTTATAAAAAAACCTTTGTTCTACCATTAGTCAATAAAAGTATGTATAACAAAGCAAAGACTCTTTGCATAAAAACATCCTTAACTCTATATTGTCATCCAGAAACTCTTAAGGAGTTAATGATTCTCCCCATCTAGTAATTTTTTCTCTTTTTAGAGTGTAATTCTAAAATATACTTAAACTTTAAAGATAAGAGGTCTCATTAAGAGCTGACTTACCATGTTCATAGGGAAATAATAAACTAACATTACCAATACTGCATATCAAAATAGGGTAGTGGCTTGAGATTATTTTAATCAAGAGACAAGGGGTCTCATCATGAGCCATCTTGTTCAATTGAATTACAACCAATGAATGGCATTGTCAGTTTTGGCCACAAAACCAAGACAATGACCTTTAAGTAGAAAAAAATGATTTTTTAAGAAAAATAAATTGTTTAGAAAAGAAATAAAAAGAAGTAAGTATATGAATCTGAATTTATCTCTAAGAATTGCACTCTCATATGGATGGGATACTCAATCATTTTTGGTTAAAAGGTAACCCTGTCGAGGCTATGAACACCTGCTGGCAGTAGAGGCTCTACCTGTGAGAAATGAGTACATTTAAAAGCTAATTTGTGAGAGTCCCCTGCTTTATCTTTAAAACCAAGTAAAGACTGATGTAGACAAAGGAATTTTCATTTTGAAAAGGATAATCAAATGGATGATAATTAGGTGGATTTTTTTTTTCTTATTCAGAGAAATGTTACTTATCTTACATTTCATGTATTTCCTACTTTGTGAACTATCCTTATTTTGGAAGTTTTAGAAATTTCAAAACACTATCAGAGATAACTCATTCTTCCAAGGAATCGTCGATTGTTTTGCTATTTAACAACTCCCCCCATTTATTAGTTTAATGGTTAATATTCTATTAATAAATGGGGACCCTTTATAAAATACCCTCCAAGAAAAATTTAGCACTTAGGCGCTTTCTTTTGAACTTTTAGAAATAAATAAAGATATTGAGTCAAAACTCTCTAAAACTAGCAATTCTCACCTTTTCGCATACCGGTGGACCAAGTGTGTTGAAGAGTTAATTAACAAACAAAATCCGCGAATTGCGATAGAATGGATCACCACGTTTAACGTAGACTTCATTAGACTTTTCATTCAAAACTAAGACTTAAGGCATTTCATATAAAATGAAGTGCTTATCACAATCACATATCGACGTTCACAAAGGACGCAACTCACAAAGCATGCCGTAACATGCGAGATGCGATATTGTGATAGAACAAGTCAACCTTATCGCATCACATCAATTTACTTAAAAGTATAATCTTCGGAATAGTGTGAGCTTGCGAAGTGGGATAAAACCTGGACCCGATAGAAGCAAATGTTATAAATTATAAGTTAATTCCGACACATAGCAAAAAGCATTTTATGAAGTAAATACTCATTTGGGCAAACTATGCTCTAAACAATAAAGAACATGCCACTTGTCTCACATCTCGCATCCCGCAGAATATTAAAAAATTCTAAGAAAGCGCACAACCAAATTGTGGTATTGCGATAGTCTTATCGTAATCGCAAAATCAACATTCTCACAGTTCAAACTCGCTACCTTAAAGTTTTTCCTTCCCGTTTGCGATTCGGTAGTTTAATGAGTAATAAAGGCAATGATAAGAAGCCTTAGTGGCTATTTAATAAGTTCAATGGCATTTATGCTAAAGAGCGGCTTGATGTGATACGATATCTATTCATTTGCGTTTTGAATAAAAGGTCCTATCTTGTCACCTTTTTGAGGTTAACTGTATCATTTATTCTCACCGTCACTCTCACTTGTGTTTATCTGATAACTTCCGTTTTGCTCCATTTCAGGAAAGCTCTGCAGAGAACATCGTTAGAAACAATGGTGAAGAAGGGAAAGGCAGCTACATCTAAGAAATCAGAAAAGGTGCCACTTTTCTTTGATACCACATTCAATAAGGACGAAGGAACTTTGACATGGGAGGCCATCTACAACTTGTTAGAAGAATAGTAGCCCAGGCCACGGTAGATGATCAGGATTCATCTGAAGCCTCTTATTTCGAAACATCATGTTTATTCCTATACCGAATAGCTGCGAGGCCAAAGATAATACCATACATAGATATGGTCAAATGGGTAATTGATGAAGTAAACATCACAGACAGAACCTTCAAGAATCATAGGCAAGAGGTCATGGGGTCTTTCTCAGCAGATAACCTACGACTAATGTGCCAGTTACTAGAGCTGCAAAAGCTTTATAACAAACAGTTCCTTGAGAAATTCGCCAAAGAAAATGAGGACCCGTCAAATGTCACACAGACCTATAAATCAAGCGAAGGCAAGCTCAAATGAGAAAAAACTGGTATGTACTCAACGACATCCATTTCTCCCCCTCATAGTTTCGCAGTAGCAATGATATGTAGGTTATTCGGTAGACCCGATAGCACCAAGTTTTCCATTGAATGGCTCCTGTTAATAGATGCAGTAGTAAATGCAACAATTATGAATTGGGCTCAAATTTTATCGACAATTTGGCAAAGGCCATTATAGAATATAGAAGGAAAATAAGTTTTTTCTTTAAGGATTTTTCCCCCTTTCTTCATGAGTGGTTTTGTTATGGATGCAATCTATTTTCGTTCTCAATTTCCCAATATGGGATGGAAGTGGACTGTACATAACCCGCTTCCCATCAATATATACCATAAAATTTTGTGGGAATATCAATTCCACCCCCATTCTTGTAAAATATGTCAAGGGGTTATGCTACCCATTCATGGAGAAGTGTACGAGAGAACCGCCCCTAGGTTTTCTAAAGAGTTCGAAGTAGATATCTTGTTAGTAGCCAGATGGTTTGGGGAAGAAATATTCACCTACATCAGAGTTTTTGGGAGCATTACTTCACCGCATGTCCTCCCATATTATGTCCCCGACAAACTAATGGCCAAAGAAATAACCTACCAAACAGTAGGGGAAGGCGGATTAAGCAGAGGAATGAAAGAGCAGAAGAAGGCCATTTGGCCTACATTCCCATTACAATGTGGTGCTTTTACACTACATGATTATGGACTTGCATTAAAAGAAGCAGAGATTATTAAGTCTTTGAAATTAGCTACAATTCCAGGAAGGCAATATGACCAAAATGGCACTGTTAAGGAATTTACTACTATGGTAAAAGTAAAATAGTTCACCCATGAAGAGGAATTCTTTGATGACATCTTCCTATAGGCATAAACATTTTCACAAGTTTTGCATATGGCATCACTACTTTTGACTCTGAAAGATGTTAAAGATTTTCATGTGTATAGAAAAATAGATTATTAAAGGTCCCATTGGACCTACTGCATATTGAACCAATAAGGGAGCCAACTCCCAGTGTAAGCTTGGAGCGCAGCTCCAAAGAAAACTCTAAAGAAAAACCCAAGAGAGATCTACGCATGAGTCAGAGCACTTAGAGCGACAGTCTCAAAATGGGGGAGGAAACACAAATAAAGAGTCTGAAAAAGACACAACTGGAACTATAGAGGAGACGACCGAGCAAGTCTTAATAAAGAAAGAAGCAGAGGTTGCCTCTACTTCAACTTAGTCAGGAAAAGCTCCAATTATTGACTTGGAACAAGAATGTGAATAGTTCAACAAAAATATTCACACATATACAAACCCAAAGCAAACGTTTGGAATGAAACTTCCTAGGCAAACCTAGAATAGGTCAAATCCATAAACAACAAGGAAGGAGCTACAGGCACTCGGGACGTTGAGATCATTCCTACTACTCCTACTAGAAATTGTTTTAAGAATTAAGGAAATACCTTCGCTAGATGTATTTTGTAGTCCTACCCACAAAGTTGTAGTAAAGAGACAAAGGAAGAAAAGAAAACTGGACACTGTGGTTGTTACAACTCCGGAAAATGAACCAATGGACATCGGATGGAAGTAATTTCCTACCGACCCATCTGAGAATCTCACAAAGCTGTCACAATTTGTAGGAGCCTATGCCACAACAACTATTGACAAAGCGGCAGAGGTCCAAATGCTGCTCAAGGAAAAGGAATAGAGAATTTTGCTGCTAGAACAACAATCAGCCCAAGAAAAATCCAATCAGCAAGCATAATTACAAGTGGCCTAGCTCTAAAGAGAATTCGAATAGATGAGAATACAACACCAAGCCAACTTAGTAGAAAAGGATTCACATATACAAGCCATGATAGATAAACTTAAATACAATCTGCAAATCGATGAATTCATCAAATAAGCACTCAACCTCAGTTCCTTACTAATGCAGCAAAAGGAAGTATTTTGCTAGAAAATCTTGTAGATAAATCCTTATTGCGAGACTAGTGATAAATGAGTAATAAAGGCAATGATAAGAAGCCTTAGTGGCTATTTAATAAGTTCAATGGCATTTATGCTAAAGAGCGGCTTGATGTGATACGATATCTTTTCATTTGTGTTTTGAATAAAAGGTCCTATCTTGTCACCTTTTTGAGGTTAACTGTATCATTTATTCTCACCGTCATTATCACTTGTGTTTATCTGATAACTTCCGTTTTGCTCCATTTCAAGAAAGCTTTGCAGAGAACATCGTTAGAAACAATGGTGAAGAAGGGAAAGGCAGCTACATCTGAGAAATCAGAAAAGGTGCCACTTTTCTTTGATAGCACATTCAATAAGGACGAAGGAACTTTGACATGGGAGGCCATCTACAACTTGTTAGAAGAAGAGTAGCCCAGGCCACGGTAGATGATCAAGAGTCATCTGAAGCCTCTTATTTCAAAACATCATGTTTATTCCTATACCGAATAGCTGCGAGGCCAAAAATAATACCATACATAGATATGGTCAAATGGGTAATTGATGAGGTAAACATCACAGACAGAACCTTCAAGAATCATAGGCAAGAGGTCATGGGGTCTTTCTCAGCAGATAACCTATGACTAATGTGCCAGTTACTAGAGCTGCAAAAGCTTTATAACAAACAGACTCAGCTCAAGCCAATGACTGATATTTGCGACCTTAGAGATCAAGTTCAAAGGAGTTAGTCATTAATTTATTTTTCTTTTAGGTTTATTTTTTCATATTCTGCGGAAGGTTGTTTAAAACCTCCTCAACTATTTTTGTAATAATCTATTTTAAGGCATATAGTTTAGTATTTAAGCCCCTTTCATGCATTTAGAGAGGGGTGCAAAATTTTTATCAAAAGCACTTTTCAAAACATTGCACTTCTGTCCTTTTGAGGAGGTTTTGATGAAATGAATGGAACATGATCTATTTTCTTTTAGATATCTAGCATGCTCTACTGAAATGCACTTTTGTACTCTTAGAATGTGTTGGATTGATTGAAATTGGGTCAATATTGCTGAAGCACATGAGCAATACGTATCATATATGGTACTTTTATCTTTTGATCATGTTTTATTTATGTATTAAGCAATATTTCTTCTTTCAATTGTTTTATGTATGAAAGTCTGAATTATAGTTTTAGCATCATTGCACTTCTGTATGATGTTATCTTTGATTCTGTTATGAATACATGAATGATTTTTATATGCAATATATTTTTCTCAATCGTTTTGTCTAACTATTTATCCAAAACGATTATTGTTAAACGATTTAATTTCTTGTTGCAATTTAATGATCTTTGTTACCAGTTGTTGTTAGACATCATTGTAGATCACATATTGTATTTGATTCCCGGGCATACTTTTAGTTAAATAATGTTAAATTAGGATATATGCATGTGTTTAGTAGTTAGATTAGATTACACTTAGCTTAATCATTTCCTGTTACATCATATATCATCCCACCAACACTATCAAATCTTTTCTGGGAAACTGGTCCCATTATCCTCTAGTCAGAGCCAGTATACCAAATGGAAAAGGAGTTGCTTTCAAGGTCCAAACCGAGTGGATTTCCCCCATGTTGTCGCAAATTTTTTTGAGGCTTCACCAGGTTTGCAGTTGAATCCAATATATAAAGCATGCCTACATGGACAATAAAAGGCTCCAGAACAACAGATAATGGAATACAACTATGCTTGCTATAAAAAACAGTAACCAAAACCATGCATTTCTTACTTGATAAAAAGCTTAAAACCAGCTGCCATGCAAGTTTTCCCTTCCAAAATTCACCATTTTCCTATTGAAGCCTATCAAGAATTTCATCTCCAATTATATCCATATCTTCATCTTCATTTCCTTCCTTTTCTGAAATGGAACTCCTAAGAAAAACATGTTGAGACACAACACAACTCAAATCAACGCATTTTTCCCTTTTAAAAACCTCAACAATATGAATCTTAACATTGTCCTAGTTGATCAGACTCTTAAGATCTGCTTTGTTTTTGGAAATAATCTCAGAAAAATCCAATGATCCAACAATTGGGTTGCAGGTGCTTGAGTCTTCAATCAAATCCAAATTATCTACAAAGCATTGCAGCTTACAAATTATACCCTTAATAGACCTCCCATCAATACCTTTAATATCCAGATATTGCGTTTGAATTGCATGCGGGACAAGTTTAGAATCGAAATTTTGTTGTTGTCGTATGACAACCAACGTTTTTCTATTGGAGATCCATGGGATTTCGGGGGAATCTGTAAGCTCATTCTAATCCGAATGAGAAACAAGATAAGCTACTTTTTTTTTTCATATTCCCAATTGGATTCAGATTTTGAGTGGTCTTCTTCTCTAGTTTTCATATACCCACTTTGACTATCCTTCTCATCATAATTGTTGTTAAGATCATTTTCATCTTCATGTGGATCTTCTTCATCATCTTCCTCATTGTTATGATATTGTTCATCTTCTTGTTTGTCAAGATAGTCCTCATCGACCTCATCTTCATGCTCATTATCATTAGAAGCATCATCTTGATATATATCATTTTCATATTCATCATTATCAACATTTTGATCAAATTCTTCTTCTTTTTCTTCTTCCACATTTTCCTCTTCATCATCTTCCTTATTATTGATTTCCTTTAGACGTGCTTTAACTTCTGCAAATGATTTTTCTAAATGTTGAAATGCTTCTTGAATTTTACTGAACTTCTCAACGCATTCAGGACGTGAACGTAATGTCACCTTGTGCGGCGAACAACGTTCAAAGACTTGCATGATTATATTGTGCGCCATGGCTCTGATACCAATAAAGCATAAAAATTGATAGCTTGTTGACTTAATATCGTAAAAATACACAAGAGGTATTTTAATAATAATTTATTAATATAAAAATGTATAAGTGATTGAATGTTACAATGAGGACCCACATATATATACCTAAGCAGGTGTGCTTTCGTGGCCTTTTCACTTAACTTAATGACTATTTAACATAATGAATATTTGATTATTTAATATTTACATTTATTTTATTTATTTACTTGCTATGAATTATATTCATAACAAAACCTCTGTCAAAGGAGGAGTTTACTAGTTCAATAAGCAAGGAGTTGAATGTGATTGGGGGACTCAAAGAGCTCAGTCGATCAAGCAAAAAAAAAAAAAAAAAAAAACAAAAACAAAACAAAAAAAACGTGTGTGAAAACCTCCATGAGGCACCTGAGGCAAGCTTTGGGATTGAAAACCTCCATGGCAGTCCAAGAGTCTAAAAAAAAATGAAAAAAAAGAGAAACAAAAGATCCCCAAGTGAAAACCTCCTTTGAGGCAAAAAAAAAAAAAAAAAAAACCTTTGTGAAAACCTCCATGAGGCACCTGAGGCAAGCTTTGGGACTGAAAACCTCCATGAGACAGTCCAAGAGTCTAAAAAAAGAAAAAAGAAAAAAGAGAAACAATAGATCCCCAAGTGAAAACCTCCTTTGAGGCACCTGGGGTAATCCGGTAGGTCACAAACCTCCTTTGAGGCAACCTACAGGTCTCAAGAAAAAAGAAAAACAAAAGAAAAACAAGGAAACCCTTACATCATTTTGCTAACATTTATTTTTGCAAGGTTCCAGACACAGCCAAGGGAGGATAGCAAACAAAGAAGCAGCTTCACAAACCCCACCTTCACATCCTCCAAGTTAACTCTATGCATGTCCTCCATCACGCCATTAATCCTCCCAAAGATTGTCCATCATCAGATGGCCTTTCTTGCTAAGTTTTGCCACAATCCTGAAATGCTACGGATTGTCCCAGATTGCTATAGGATGATGATTGATGGAAGTAAGAAGAGGTGACCTGTGTGTTTTCTTCTCAAGAACATGGGAGAATGTCCACAATGACCTTGTCAACCACTCACCACATCAGTTGGCCTTTCCTCCATTGCCACTCCACTCTTTTATCATAAAAATATAATTCCTTTTACCCCTTCATCCACCTTTCCTGCCACCACAGAGCTCTCTGACACCTATCATTAGCATTTCTATAAATTATCAAAAAATTTGAAGTAATGTTAAGAGAAATCAGACCATAGCTAGAGCACCAGATTTAGAAGTCAGTCACCATGAGCATTTGAGGATTTCAATTTTGATCCTTAAGTAGCTACAAGACCCTCTGTCAACTGCTACAAGGTTCTAGATCACTTGGCCAACAACAATATATGATCCAGAAAGCACTCGCATGAAGGGAGGACTGGCATCATCGAGTTTCAGATAAAAAAGAACACAATTTTTTTTTATATATTTCTCAATAAACAACAAGAAGCAAGGGAGACAAAGCAATAACCTCCTAGAAGACACTCAAAAGCAGCCTCACCCATGTCTAGAAGTGCCATGCCGACATCAAAGTGATCAACACATCAATAAGAAACCACCAGGTAGGCACATTTATGCATTATTCTTCACCTCTCCTCTTGTTCGTATTATGGTTGAAAATTTGTTGTTAATGCACAAGGGAAAAGGTTTTGTAGGCTCTAAGTGGCTCAAATGTCTCGACCACCCTCAAACAATGAAGCTGGAGTTAAATTTCCCTCTCATCACACATGGAGAAAAAGACAAAATCAAAAGCGTGATGACTACGAGGGTGGGCCATTGGGCCTATGATGGAAGTGCGAGGGTGGTAGGTGGGGGCCAGCTAATACAATGCGTCTGTAATATCCCTGGTCAAAAATTCATGTAATAAAGTTAATAAGGAAAAATAATAATCATGGTCATTGGACGCGTATTCCAAACTGAATTTTGGGCAAAAACATAGTGATGGGGATCACTTTGATTAATTAATGGCTATGGAAATTCGCAAAGGCAATGGCAAAGGATTTGGAAAGGCAAAGTGGCATTAATTGACATTTAAAAAAAATAATAATGGAAATTAGGAGAAAAGGAAGGCGAAAGGTCGCAGGTTGCATGTGAGGAGGAAAATAATGGAAATTGAAGAAATTAGAGGCCTCATTAATAAAAAGGCTTATGAGGATTAGTGGACATACTTTTATCAGTTTTAGCTTGGAGCTCTCTATTCTACTCTCTCTCATACTCTTGGACACTTAGAGTTTTCTTGGAGCACTCTTTGAGGAGTGTGGCATACTTGACATTTTGGATCAAGAAGGCAAAAGAAAGAGCAAGAAAGTGCAAGAGGACATCGGGATCAACAATTATAATGAGTTTTTCTTGCGGGTATCGAGTTGCATGTATGATCTCCTTGCTAGTTTTGGCATGCATGACATATGTATGTGGTTTCTTGGTTATGATATGCCATTGGCATGGAGGAATGCCTGGATTAACAATGGATTTTCTTAGCCTTTCCATTTCATAGATAGAAATGGTGTTGTGGGTGTCTTTCCTTTTGTTTTTGTTGGTTGGTTCTCATGTTCCTTATGGTTGTGGGTTGAGTTACTAATTCCTGGAAGCCTTGGTTGGACAAACGCTCTAGAAGCCCTGTAATAGCTTGGGTTGGGTTACTAGTCCTGGAAGCTTTGGTTGGAAAAACATTATGGAATCCCTTGGCAGGTTGAGTTACTAGTCCTAGAAGCCCTAGTTGGAAAAATGATCTAGAAGCTCGACAATAGCTGTGGGTTAAGTTACTAGTCCTGGAAGCCCTAGTTTGAACAAACAATCTAGAGCCCTAGACATCTTGGGTAGAGACCAATATGGTGATGGTTAGCGATGTCCAGCCGTGAGGTGGAATCACTAGTTGAAAGTTGAGGTGGTTTGGCCTCTGGAAGCCCTAGTTTGATTTTTCTTGAGTTTTTTTATGAGATCCCACATTCATGCTTGGAATATGGCATGAGGGTGATTAGCTAAAAGAAAGATTTGGTTCAGCCAATCTATGGTTGAGTGGTACGTGGAAGTCCCAAACTTGGTTTTATTTTGCATATGTTAATAAGAGCTTATTTCCTCGTATATTTGATGGGTAAATGTACTTGTTCATATGTGGTTTTTATGGTTGTTATATCCTTGTTATTTCTGTTAGATATATTCTAATTATGAGCACGTTTTATAACAGTCTTGATGTATGGCTCTCATCATGCATTGATTTGCAAATGAATGAACAATGAATATATGACCTAATAAATGATAATGCAGTTATTTTGATAAGGCTTCAATACTTTCTTACAATTCTCAGATAAGTATGAGACCCCTATGCTCAAATATGTTGTTATGACCTGTATAATGTATATTTGTGACATGTTTGATGAAATGAAGTCATGGCTAGTAGGGTTCTAGTCAAGTCATTGATCAAGTGTTTGCATTAATAGCTTTATTTGATGTTATTTATCATTTCTGAAAGTTTCATGAAGTTTTGGGTAGTGGCCTAAGTCCTGGCCCTGAAAAACTTGCACATAATCTAGGGTTGTTGGTTCAAAATTAGCTGAAAACGTCCATAGCCGCTGGCATGACCTTGTTGTGGGAGTGACTGGAAGGCCTCAGTCACATGCATCCCTTGCCATGGGAGCGACTGGGGGTCCAAATCAGTGAAATGTCAAGCTGTCTCAAGGGTTGATCACTTGGAGGTTTTGTAGCATGTGTGAAAGGCCAGAATGGTTTGGTTTGGTCGGTTCCACTTTATTAACTATATATGGGGAGTTGAATCACATCATGGTAGCCTTTCATCACATGTTTACTCCAACAAATCGGTTGACTTGGGTAAATGTGGGAGGAGGGTGTTACAGAGTGGTATCAGAGCATGGTTCAACCCTTGGACTGGATGGACGGTGTGTGTTGGTCATGCATACATGTTGATTACATATGTGTTCTCTATGCTTGTGGTATATGTATTTGTTGTGTATGCATGATGGTGGTCATAGTTGCAATGGTGTCTCCATGTGAAAGTTGATGGTGAGTCGTTGGATGTGGTCATCATGAGTGTGTGTTGGTTATGCGTGTCAATGCTTATGTATTGTTGTGCATACATTGACATGGTTGTAGTTGTAATGCATGAGGTCATGGTATGGTCATGCATTAATTATTGGATAATGGTTGAAATGGTGATTAAATTTGATATGATTATGTTTATATATGTATTGCGTTAATCTGGTTGGTCTTGCAGATGAGATATCCTCCTCTGAACTAAATTGAGGTATGTTGGTTTGTTGATGATTTTGTTTAGATGACATGACATACCTTGCAGGAAGAGAAGAACAAAGATGATTAGCAAGATGGTAGACTACAACCCACGAGATTCTCCCTATAGATTAGATGAGCAACATGGTGAGGGATATTCTCCTAACATAGCAGACACTTTAGGAAGTTTGAAGGAAAAAATAAGGAGTTGCAAATAATATAATGACCGAATCATTCAATCACATGAGAGACTTGTTAGGGGATACGAGAAACAAGCAAAGGTCAATGTGGTGATTCTTCAGAGCTTGTCAAACTTGCAGAGACAGGGACCACTTAGAGTTAATCATGGGCAGGAGGATAGGACTAATGGAGCATATGGTAGCAGGTCACATGGTGGGCACATGTTGGATAGAGATGACATGGTCAGAGATGGCAGATTCTTAGATACACCCAATAGACGAGGTAGTGAACATGGGCATTATTCTAGTTTTGGTTCAGGCAAGTATCATGGTCATCATCTTTATCATCCTTATGGGAGGGGTGATAGGGTGATCTAAAATGGGGCAGATTAGTAATGTTGTGCTAATTCCCCATTTAGAATAAAACCAAAGATGCTTATCATTTGCTTATCAAGTGCTTAAGGATTCGATACTTTTGCTTAATTAACTGATTCCCATGAGAGTTTCTTATGTACATGTTATAAACAATTTAACATAAAATTATATGTTGAACAACAACAAAATAATAGAAAAGAACATAAAAACACAACACACATCAAGCACATGATAAAGGAGTTCACCCTCATGGGATACGTCTCCTTGGTCAAGCTTGCAATGGCTTGGGCCTCTCTATTATGCTTGAATTACCATAAAAGTGTGTTTACTATGCTCAAATGCCTCTGAAACTTGTCTCAATGAGTTCATAATACTAAAAAATGGCTATCTAGCATCTTTTTGCATCCAATTTGGATAAGAACCAAAGAAGTTATGACTTCTCCCAGTTCTTCCACTATTTGTTCCACAAAATGCTCCAGAAATCCCATTTCCCTCCAAAATCAGCTAATGGAGTGAAAAATTCGTCGTTCAACGGGCTATATCTTGTCGGCCATATCCAAATCGCAATTGGAAAGTTTCGTGGGTTCCTAACACAATAAAATGTTGCAATTGCGGTATTGCAGACCTGCTAGGGATAATTAACTGCAACATATATAATCCCGTGTCCAGAATATCTCGCTTATGGCAATCAACGAAGTTCAACGGTCAAAGGTCTTGCTAACATGGGAACACTGTGATTGTGGTTTTGCAGACCTGTCGGGGTATTAAACTGTGATATACAAAATTCTCGCATTTGGGTCGTATCGCAATTGAAAATTGGCTGCGGGTACATAACTAGTGCGATATGATGGACCCACTAGGACATTAAACTGTAACACATAAAAGTATCGCATCTGACAGTCTTATAGCAATCAGAATGTTACCAGTGGTAACAAGATAACATCAAGGTGTTTGGTGCGATTTGTGAGGGCCGATTCTTAACCTGTGCCTATTTTTTCCCGATATGCGATATACGAGACCCAGTGGCAACCTGCCACTTGGCGCTTCTCCATTCCCTAGGACCCTTGCCATGTCATCCAATCCTACCACATAGACAAGTCAAACTTGAACTTTGACTTGCTCTATCTTCTGCATACAAACTCGGATTTGAGTGTCGTTCACATCGTTGGATTTAGAATGACGAGCCCTTCAATCTGAAGCCGAGTTTGACAAGATTCTCACAATTTGATTTTTGAGCATAATTCTGAGCATTTGATCACTCCTCCCCACTAGAATCCTTTTGGACCCCAAAATATTTATATTCAGTTATTGAATAGATGAGGGTACTGTTCCCTCACCTTCCCCACTTCAATCCATTTGGCTTTGATGGATGTGTACCTTTGAAACCCACCCGAAGATAATCAATACTTCCCCTTTTAGTTGTCCTTGTCCTTCTATCAAGTATAGTGTCTTGCTGAAGCACATCAAGGAATTCTGGAGAAAATTCTTCAATAGATGGAATTTGAACATTCTCTCCTTGATCTTCAATCAAAGAAGATTCATACAATCTCAAATTTTCAACATTAACAACATAATAGATTTGCATATATGAAGGCAAATCAAGCTTGAAAGCATTATTACCAATTTTTTCCAGAATTTTAAATGGACCATAATGAATTGGTTTTAGCTTTTTACCTTCACCTTGAAGCCTTTCCTTGCTAATGTATAGTCAAACTTCATCACCTACTTGAAATTGATGATTCACACAATGTTTATCATGCCTTGCCTTGACTCTATTCTAGTTGTTCTTGAACTGTTTGGTGAACCAACTGAATTTGCTTAATGAATTTCTTTGCTCTGTCTATGTCACTATGTCCATCTACAACTACATATTTCTCAAAGATGAAATCAAAAGGCGATTTAGGCAAATAACCAAGACATGCCTCAAAAGGCGAAGTTAGAGTAGAAGAGTGTTTTGCTCGGATGTAAGCATGTTGAATATAATGCAACTGTTCATCCCACAACTTAGGATGTTTGTTGCAATATTCTCTTAGCAAATGAATAATTGTCCGGTTAACCACTTTAGTTTGACCATATGTTTATGGACGAAAGGTTGTACTTTTCTTCAACTTGGTGTCCATCAAGTTCCATGAACTTGACCAAAAATTCCCAACAAATTGAGAATCACGATCACTTACAATAGAAGTAGGCAATCCAAAATGAACCCATACATTTTGAAAGAAAAGTTGAGTTATTTGTTAAGATGTAATTTGCTTTTTACAAGGCATTAATATGCACATTTTGCTTAACCTAACCACAACTACATACAAATAATCATGACTTTTCCTTGATAAAGGAAGACCTCCTATAAAATCCATAGAAACACTTTCCTATGGTCGTGAAGGCATTGAAAGTGGTGTGTACAATCCTAGTTTCCTATTACTAGGCTTACTGACCGCACACAATGAACAACCTCTAATAAAACGTGACACACTTTTAAGCATACGAGGCCAATAAAAACACCTCTAAAGATTTGCCATTGTTTTACTTACACCAAAATGTCCAACAATAAGAGAAGTGTGCACTTCCCTTGTGACATTTACTCTCTCTCCCTGTGAAACACAAAGTTTTCCCAAATGATACAACAAATTATCATGTACATGGTAGTCTAATTCCTCAAATTGGTGGCTTTGACTCAAGTTTAAATATACCTCTTGAAAGTCAACATAATGTGCATATTGTTCAACATAACTTTCAGGCATAACAAAATGATTCTTGAGTAAAATGGCTACATTAATAGCTGGTCTAGAAAGCATATGAGAAACTCTGTTATAAATACCTTTCTTGTACCTGATTACCAAGTGGAATTTATATAAAAATCCCATCCAACGAAAGTGCCTTGACTGCTGCAATTTAGTTTGAAATTGCAGGTATTGCATAGGTTGATGATCGGTGTGAATAATGGTTTCTTTTCCCATCAAGTAATGCTTCCATTTCTTCACACTTTGTACCAATGCATAAAGCTCTTTATCATATGTAGGATAGTTAATAACAACACCATTAAAAATCTCAGAATGAAATGAAATGGGCTTACCATGCTATAAAAGAACTACACCCATGGCGTAGTCACTTGCATCTGTTTGTATTTCAAATGGTTGTTTCAAATCTGGTAATGCTAAAACAGGGGCTGAACTGATCTTTTGTTTTAAAGCATCAAATTCTTTTTGTTGTTTGCCTCCCCACTAGAAGACAACCTTCACGTTTGTCAACGCATGTAATGGAGTTGCCATGGAGAAGTTAGCAATTGAAGGAAATGCTTGATAAGGGATACATTAGGCCAAGTGTGTCGCCTTGGGGTGCATCAATGTTGTTTGTGAAGAAGAAGGACGGTATTCTCAGGTTATGCATTGATTATAGGTAGTTGAACAAAGTGATCATCAAGAACGGGTATCCATTGTCGAGGATTGATGACTTGTTTGATCAGTTAAAGGGAGCAACAATGTTCTCAAAGATTGATTTGAGATCAGGAAATCATTAGGTACGCATTAAAGAAGAGGACATTTACAAGGAAAATTTTTAGACCAGGTATGGGCATTATGAGTTTGTTGTAGTTCCATTTGGTTTGACCAATGCTCTGACTACTTTTATGTGCTTGATGAATAGTGCGTTCTGTCCTTATTTGGACAATTTTGTTATTGTATTCATTGATGATATATTGGTATATTCTAAGAATGAGGAAAAAATGTCAAACATTTAGCACTAGTATTGATATTGCTAAGAGAGCATCAATTGTATGCTAAGCTCAGTAAATGCAGTTTCTTTCGGACAAATGTACATTACTTGAGACATGTGGTTTCCAAGGAAGGCATAGCAGTAGATCCAGAAAAGATAAGGGCTATCATGGAATGGGAAACTCCTAGGAATGTGGATGAGGTAAGGCCATTTTTTGGGGTTAATAGGTTATTATAGGAGGTTCATCAGGAACTTCTTACAATTTTCTTATCTTATTACATCATTGCAAAGGAAAAGTAATACATTTGAATGGATAGAGGAATGTGCAACCAATTTTGAGTAGTTGAAGTAGTTGTTGACAAATGCTCTAGTTTTAAAGATTGTAGATCCAGATAAAGAGTTTGTGGTATGTACAAATGCTTGCAAGAGAGGGCTTGGTGGATTCCTTATGCATGAAGGACAATTAGTATGCTATGAATCAAGGAAATTAAATGAGAACAAGCAGAATTATCCAACACACGATCTTGAGTTGGCAACGATCATCCATGCTTTGAAGATGTAGAGGCACTATCTTCTTGGCAGGTAATTCATCTTGATGAGTGATCATAGTGGATTGAGGTACCTATTTGACCAACCAAATCAGAATGCCAGGAAAGCCAGATGGTTGGCCACGATCAGTGAGTTTGACTTTGAGATCAGGGACATTAAAGGTAAAGAGAACATGGTTGCAGATGGTCTTAGTAGGAGGATATAGGTGAATCATATAACAATTATTAGCTCATATGGGATAGATTTTAAGGATCGTATCCTGTATGCAGGTCAACAGGATGGCAAGTATAGGGATCTTATGCACAGGTTACAACAGGGTACAAGTGATCAAGATGTGGGCTATCATCTCATAGCAGATGGCTTGGTCAAATTTAGGGACACAATATATGTGCCAGACAACAGTGAGCTCGAGAAGCTTATCTTGAGGGAATTTCATGCCAAATCATATTCAAGTCACCTAGGATATCATAAGACATTGACAACAGTGACGAAGCTTTATTATTGGCCGAATAATGAAGAGGGAAGTGGCAAAGTTTGTGGTTAGATGTTTGGACTGTCAATAGGTGAAAGCAGAGTGTAAGCATCTAGGTGGATTAATTCAGCATATTCTAAATCCATAGTGGAAGTTGGAGGTCATTTCCATGCATTTCATTGCAGGTTTTTTGAGGACATCTAAATAACATGATTCCATAATGGTTGTGGTTGACAAGTTGACAAAGATAGCACACTTCATTCTAGTGAAGTCTACATATTCAGCAAATTATGTAGCACATGTCTTCATCAGAGACGTAGTGAGGTTGCATGGTGTATCGAAGAAGATTGTGTCAGAAAGGGATGCCAAGTTCACCTCTAGATTCTAAAAAGAGTTATTTGTAGGTTTGGGTACAAAGTTGGCCTTCATCACAACTTATCATCCGTAGATAGAGAGGGTCAACAGGATATTGGAAAACACATTGAGGATGTATGTGATGCATCAACAATGGAAGTGGGAATAATATCTTCCACTGGTTGAGTTCGCTTACAACAATGTGTATCACTAATGTTTGAGGATGAGACCGTTTAAGGCATTGCATGGGCAGAGTTGTAATACTCCCATCAGTTGGAGTGATCCAATGAACAGGGTGTTGATTGGACCAGACATGCTGGCAGATATGGAACAGGAAATGCAGGTAATCAAGAAGAATATGAAGACAACATAGGATAGACAAAAAAACTATGCATATCAGAACAAGATGTTTAAGGAGTTTCAGGTTGGGGAATAGGTGTACTTTCATATCAAGCCCAAGAAGAGCTCCTTGAGGATTGGATCATGTGCCAAGTTGACACCTCGGTTTGTGGAACTTTCAAGATTATTGAGAGGATTGGATTAGTAGCCTATCCACTTGCATTGCCTTCGACAGTGAAATTTCATGATGTTTTCCATGTGTCATTTCTTAAGAAGTATGCTAAAAATGTTGATCATGTGATTGACTGATTTCTATTGCAGGTGGAACCAAAAGGAGAATTCCAATCGAAACCTCAATGCATTTTGTAGAGAAGATCATGCTCTGGAACTGAGCAATTGAGTAGGCTAAAGTGCAGTGGAAGCACTTTAGGCCTGGTGAAACTACATGGGAGATGGCGGATCAGATGCGGGCTATGTATCCTTCTCTATTCATTAGCTGAGAGAATGTTTTTGGCATATGTTTTGGTGTGATGTTTTGGTATATGTATATATGTATATGGATGTAAATACTGCCAAGAGATGTGTTATAAATCTCCAATAAGCGGTATGGGTGTCATGTAGTTATGGTTACCATATTGTTATGTTTCACATGTTGGTTTACTTCTCGGCAAGATGAACATTATAAATACTGCAACGAGCTAAGTTATAAAGCTCCATGGGTAGTATGTTTTTCTTTTCATAAATCTTACTGGTTGTAGGTGTCATTGAACACTAAGGAAGGTTTTCCCCCAAGGGGGAGGGTTCTATAACAGCCATGGTAAAAAATCCATGTAATAAAGGAAAAATAATAACCATGGTCATGGGACACGTATTCCAAGTTGAAAGTTGGGCAAAAACATAGTGATGGGGATCACTTGTGATTAATTAATGGCTATGGAAATTGGCAAAGGCAATGGAAAAGGCTTTGGAAAGAAAAAGTGGCATTAATTAGCCATTTATTGTATGAAAATAATGGAAATTAGGAGAAGAGGAAGGTCAAAGGTCACAGGTTGCATGTGAGGAGGAAAATGAAGGAAAATAATGAAAAATTAAAGAAATTAGAGGCCTCATTAATAAAAAGGCTTATGAGGATCAATGGATAGAATTTTGTCATCTAGCTTGGAGCTCTCTATTCTACTCTCTCTCATACTCTTGGACACTTATAGTTTTCTTGGATCACTCTTGGAGGAGTGTGGCACACTTGGCATTTTGGAGCAAGAAGGCAAAGGAAGATCAGGAAAGTGCAAGAGGACATCGAGAACAACAACTACAGTGGGCTTTTCTTGCAGGTACTAAGTTGCATGTACGATATCCTTGCTAGTTTTGGCATGCATGGCATATGCATGTGGTTTCTTGGTTATAGTTTGTCATTGGCATGAAGGAATGCCTGTATTGACGGTGGCTTTTCTTATCCTTGCCATTTCTTCGATAGCCATGGTGTAACGCTTTGGAATACTTGTAACAACTTAGGTTGAGTTACTAGTCCTGGAACCTTTGGTTGGGAAAATGCTTTGGAAGCCCTTGGTGGGTTGAGTTACTAGTCGTGGAAGCCCTAGTTGGACAAACACTTTGGAAGCCCAACAACAATTGTGGGTTGAGTTACTAGTCCTAGAAGCCCTAGTTGGAACAAACGCCCTAAAGCCCTGGATAGCTTGGGTAAAGACCAATCTGGTGATGGTTAGTAATGTTCAACCGTGAGGTTGAATCACTGGTTGAGATTTGAGGTGGTTTGGCCTCTGGAAGCCCTGATTGGTTTTGCTTGAGTTGTTTTATGAGATCCCATGTTCATGCTTGGAATATGGCATTTAGGTGATTGACTAAAGGAAAGATTTGGTTAAGCCAATATATGGTTGGGTGGTACATGGAAGTCCTAAACTTGGTTTTAGTTTGCATATTTTAATAAGAGATTCTTTCCTCTTGTATTTGATGGCTAAATATACTTGTTCATGTGTGGTTTTTATTATTGTTATATCCTTGTTATTTCTATTGGTTATATGCTAGTTATGAGAATGTTTTATGACAGTCTTGATGTATGGATCTCATCATGTATTGATTTGCAAATGAATTGACAATGAATAGGTGACCTAATAGATGATAATGCAACTATTGTGATAACGCATCAATGCTTCCTTACGATTCTCATATAAGTATGAGACCCCTATTCTCAGATTTGTTGTTATGACCTGTATAGTGTATATTTGTGACATGTTTGGCAAAATTCCTATCATGGATAGTAGGGGTCTAGTCAAGTCATTGATAATTTTTTTTCATTACTACCTATGTTTCGATGTTGTTTATAATTTATGAAAGTTTCATGAAGTTTTGGGCAGTGGCCTGAGTCTTGGCCATGAAAAAGTGGCACAGAATCTGGGGTCGCTAGCTCAAAAGTAATTGAAAAAATCCACAGCCGTTGGAATTCCATTACTATGGGAGCTATTGGAAGGCCTTAGTTGCATGCATTCCTTGTCATGGGAGCGACTAGGGGTCCAAGTCAGTGAAATGTCAAGTTGTCTTAGGGGTTGATCACCTGGAAAGGTTGGTTGGCTCCTGGAAGTTTTGTAGCATGTGTGGAAGCTCAGAATGGTTTGGTTTGGTCGGTTCCACTTCCTTAACTAGACATGGGTAGCTCAATCGAATTATTGTAGCCTCTTGTCACATTTTTACCCCAATGGACTGGTTAACTTGGGTAAATGTGGGAGGAGGGTGTTACAACGTTGAGCCCACCACCAAACCACAAAGGAAATGAAAAGCGGGCCCAATCCTCATTTGTACTAAAGTTTCATTCTAAAAATAGTAAGGAGGCTCACTACCATCGTCAGGATTCAAGCTAGATACACCAGTGGTCTCATAGGTTGTCATAGAGAAGCTATAAGATCGAAGGATAACTACTATAGGATTTGGGTTGAGTGCTACAAGAGACAGATTGTGTGCTACAAGATTGTACTAAGAGGTGTAAAGGAGCCTTGTCTTGAGCAATATCAACCACAAAACCATAGAATTATGAAGGAATCGCCAAGGAAGGGGTAAGTACTTAATTCTCCTCACCTTTTGTAAATAAAAAGCCTGTGCAATTTTTCCAAAATTCTTCAACAAAACGTTCTGTAGAAAAACCCTGAAAATAAACGAATTTGAAGTGTGGAGTTTTTATCTTGTGAGGTTGAGCATTATAACAAGAAAATAAACTTGTTTTGAGATTGGTATGCAATTTTTCCTCCCACCAACCAATAAGAAGAACTGCTCCTTCTGTTTCTAGTTTGAAGCCCTAAGTTCTCTGAAATTAATAAATAATTGGAAAGAAGACTGCCTTGCAAAAAATTTGAGAAGTTACATTAGGAAGTCACAAGGGGTGGTTTTAATAGGAAAGAGCCCACAAAATCCACAAGGATCCACCAACATCCTCCTGTCAGAGAAATCTTTACAAACCACCAGTGGTTGGAATTCTTTGAGAAATTCAAAGGGTTTGTGTTATAGCGGACAAATCCCTCTTGTTGACAAGAATGATCTTCCTAGATCCTAGACGGGAACTAGAAACAAACAGACAATTGAAATGACTCTTTCCCTAAGTTTATCTCATTTGAACTATAGATATAAAAGATGGTAAACAAGCTTCATACATGTTTGCAAAATGATTGATGAAGATCCCTTGTTGTGTCTCAATGTAGCCTCTCAATGCTTGATAAAACCTACAACCATAAACATAAGAAGGATCAAAAGCATATGCAACATAATAATTCAAACACACTTAACCTAATGATCAAGGAGATTAGGAACTGAAATTGCTTTAATGAACATCTAAATAATTATAGACCATTCACCATTCTCATAAGACAATTCAAAGGGGAAAGAATTCATTTGTATTAATCAAAGATAAAGAAGATCCTTACAACCTTTGCCTTGACGTAGTGAGGTTCCTCCCAAATGCATCCAATCTCCTCGTTATATGATAAGCTTTCCAATCTCAACATAGCAACATAAGTTTATCTTCTTTGAGTTCTGACCTCCTTAATCCCTCTACCCTCTAGTCATTTTATAGGCCAAGAGGAAGAAGTTTTTATCCAAAAGAGGAGGGTGAGATCCTCTAATTAAGGGATTAGGTTTCCTTGAGGAAACAGATTAAGATCCATCATATTTGGGTTATAGCCTGAATAGGCATCATCTGGAAGCTTTCAGTTGGGATATATTCGACCAACTTTGTTTCTAAAATGTACTTTATATTTTTACTTTCTTTGATTCACCTGCGAGGTCCACAGTGGCAAACAGAGCGCAATTGTGCATTGTTCTCGGGGATAAGTTCAGCGAATGCGCAAAAAATTCTAGGGAAAAGTGTGGAGGACCTATTTAACAAAGTATACAAGCTATTTTTCCCAATGTTATCATCTTCTTCAAGGTATTTTGGGTTGTTTGACCTCTAAGGGAGTTCAATGAAACATGTTCACAAATGGCGAGAAATACGTTTATATCGATCAAGTGTCATGGTGACAAAATGATGTGTAACAGATTGCACACTAAAGTGCGAAGTTTGTATAATAAGTTTTAAAAGACTTAAGCACTTTGTCATGCTAAAGATCGGATCAGAGACAATAGTCAGAAACCTACAAGAAACATTCAAGGATTACAATGCAAATGCATGTATATATATATATATATATATATATATATATATATATATATATATATATATATATATAATCACCGAGGTAGGCATTCCCATACTTAGAGTAAAGCTAACTCAATGAATAAGTACAGGAAAATCTAGAATCATATCGATAGTAGACATAGTATGGACGCAACCATCCATTTATTATTTTGTTTGCATAATCATGAATATAAAACACCTCACAACCTGGATTGATGAAGCTATATCCAAGGTCTTGATCTTGATTTTCTTGATCCACAGTACAAATCTAGCCATGCAAGTGAATGTTTCGAAGTCGAACATGGTAGAAACCACTTGATTACCAGTCAATGATATGAATCGTTAACAAGCGCGAGAGAAACCACCAGACAATGGCCCTCAAGTTACTTCCAATACAATCTATAAAGTGTGAATAGGTGATCTGAAGTCAAACACTCATAGAATCGTTTGATTGAAGGCCAATGATGAGAACATGTCGTCGAAGGCGAGAAACCTTCCATTAAGGCATGCCAGCTTCAAGGTACTGAAGGTTTCTAGAACAACTTCCTAGATAATGAGTTGAAGTCCATAAGAAGCGACCTGTTACGGGAAAGCTTACGACATGAAACATAGTGTCAATTTTTGAAAAATAGTTTTCAAGGACTGACTCAGGGATGGCTGATGCGATTGAAGGCTAAAATTTGCAAAGGAACATGAATTGAGGTTGAACTTCTCTTGAACACATAATGACACAACAATTGACTTGGCAACATTTGACTCAACGATAATACTCAAAACCAATTGAAGACTCTCAATGGGGTTTGATTAACTATAAGATAATTGGATTTCCCAACCCGATCATTGGTGTGATGGAGTGTCGTGTTCAAGAGCGACATATTGCCTTTATGATAAATGTAAAATGAACACCTTTTCCCAATTACCCCCCACCATTGTTGGAAAGTACCTCTTTATTTTTTACAAGCTTGAAGAGGATAACATATGCTTGTCCTGTAAGCTCATCCTTCAAATGAGTCCATCGAAGTATTTTTAACGAACCCTAAGAAGGAATGGTTCGGTCTCGTTATGCTTAATGAGTCCTATATTGTTTAATTTTTACGAGTCCAACAAAGGGGTAGCTCGATGTTGTTTTCTTTTAAGAGTTTGAAAAATACACAAAAAGAAAACTCATTCAATTCTTTTACTGTAAAATTTTAATGAGCGAGAGAAATTAAAGCTTAGTTTTTTTCACTTTTAAGTAGTTAGAAGAAAAACATAAGAAAACTCCATCATGTTCTTTTTCATACATTAAGTCTCTCAGGTCCAAAAAGGATAAAATAATACAAGAGAGAACTCTATGGACCATGTTTGATCAACTTATAACTTTTTCATAAATAGTCCTAGCTCAGTTCGTAAAAGGGGTAAACTTACACTGAGTGGATGGTTGTTCATTTACTTTTACGAGTTTGAAAAATCAAGTAGTCGACGATCTTTCCATGTTTTGAGAGTTTGAAAAGGGCTTAAAAGAGGACTCCATAGTTTCACATTTTCGTAAGTTTTCATGAGTTTGAAAAAGTGATAAAAATTTACTCAAATTATCGACTTTAAATTTAATTAATGAGCAGGAAAAGATGAAAAGAACTCAACATTTTCATGTATGTTTTATGAGCATGAAAAGATAGTAAAAGGAGCTCGAGATTTTCATGATTTTAACGACTCTAAAAAATAATAACTGAAATGGACTTGAGGTAGGTTTCATTTTTATACAAGCTTGAAACAAAGAAAAATTGCTTGAGACTGGTTTCATTTTTACCCAAGCTTGAAACAAAGAAAATTGTGCTTAAGATAAGTTTTCATGCCCCATCATAATGACTGCAAGGGCACATGCCCCCCAAACTTTGTTTCATTCACCTAAGTAGACTACTGGTTACTAATAGGTGGATGAAATGAAGGATTTGTTTCATTTTTTAACGAGCTTGACACATAAAAAGAATTATGCTCATATAACTTGTTTCACTTTTTAATGAGGTTGACACCAGAAAACAACCATCCTCATAAGGACCTATTTCATTTTTTAATGAGGTTGACATAGTAAAAGAACGGTCCTCAAAAGAGTTGTTTCATTTTTTAATGAGGTTGACACAGTAAAAGAACCATCCTCATTAAACCCTGTTTCATTTTTTAATGAGGTTGACACAGTAAAAGACCATCCTCATGATGACCTTGAGAATGGATTCCATCTAGAAGAAACACATGCCAAGGGACACACCTTAGTCATGGCTTCCAAGAGATCTTCATCATATGGAAGAATAGTTCTCTGGAAGGAACACATGTCAAGGGGATCAATAGGGATAATAAAATCGTATTCAAATTCCCCCGTTGATGTTTTGATCGTGTCAGTTACTGGATCTAAGTCAAAAGAATTCGAGCAGACAGTGAGAGGCTCACTTGCATTGGTAACTAAAAATATGGGACAGGTTGCCACAGAATTAACTTGTGGCAGGGTAGGTACCACTTCCATATAAGGAACATTCAGGGGTGTCGCATGACTGGTAGTCAAAGCAAGATCAACGTATGGAAGCTGATCAACTATCACAATGTTTCCATTGTGAGGGAAGGACATCACATGAAAGAGTGTCGATACGACAACTTTCATGGCAAAAACATAGTCTCGCCCAAGGAGCAAATTAAAATCTTTGGGACCTTGGACTACCATATGTTAGGTCCCTATAATACTAGTGATTACCCCATTACTATTGTAGTTGTATCCATTATTAATATTGTTGTGCCCCTATTGTCCCCATATTGTTATTACTGTGCCCCATAGAATCCCTCTATTATTATTTTTGTGGCTTTATATTTTTATTTTTAGGCCGGTTGGGTTATATTGTGACTCTTTAGACTCCTATATATAGAAAGGAGGTTTTGTCATTTGAGACATTCAAGAATTGTTCATTTATGTAATGTAAAGGAGGTTGCCCCCTCGAAGATGCTGAATTCTAAGGTGTTGATCTGTATTTTCTATCTTTTTGTGAGCTGGTTTCATAACATTTGATATCAGAGCTTTGGATTCTAGGGTTTCGTTGCTCCAAATAGGTCATCGTGGCATTTTCGCAATAACTTTTTTCTGCGACGTTTCAAAAGCTAAAAAAAAACCCATTTGAGATGAAATTTCACTGAACCTTGGATCCACATTTTAGAGCTTTTGGCACTATATTTGTGAAGATATGATCTGAGGAAGTTGGTCTTTTTGCAGACTCTTGAATTACATTCCAAATAGGTGACCTAGGGAAAATCGTCATAACTTTCTCTTTGAGCATCAGATTGAAATTTTGTAAGAAGGTATAGAAAGAGGACAGATTGTAGTTTCTTGTATATATTTTTGAGAGCCAAAGGTCAAAACAGTGACTCGTGGCACGTCGTACAAGTTCGCTCTATTGAACTAGTATATAATCAGGTCACTGTGGGAGATTTGGCATAACTCTTCCCTGGAGAATCCAATTTGCATAATACTGGTGGCAATGGAAAGAGGACGTAGAGGGCTACTGCAGATCATAATTTTAGAACTGGATGATTCAAAATTACAGAGATACATCAGATTCAATATCAAGCTCCTACAGAGTGAAAAAAGGTGTGTAGTTTTTTTAAATTTTTGCATAAGCTTTGTTTGAAAAATTAGTTTGAAGGAATTCAAAGGGAATAATAAAGAATTATTATCGATAATTGATGCCCCGATGAAAGAAAATGCAAACACCTAGTAAGCAACCTAAAAGCTCTAGCATGACTCATGAAGAAGAGGAAGAAATGCAACATGATATATCAAAATTACGAGACCAAGTGCAACAAGTGTCACTTGCACAAAAAGGTGTAGAAGCTAAGATGGATGGTTTAAAGAAATACATGGAAGCTAAGATGAATGGCATGGATGCTAAAATGGATGGCATGGATGCTAAAATGGATGGCATGGATGATAAGATGGAAGAATTGAATATAAAATTGAATAAGTTGCTACAAGAAATGGTCACTAATGGTGAAAGGGTAGTAAAGGAAACTCATGATGAGAACAAAAGAAATGTTAATCATGATTCCATAGACTCTAATGTTGGATCGAAGACCCACCATATTCCAAAAATCGATATGAGGAAGTTTGATGGCAAGGATCCCGCAACATGGATATTACAGATGGAGCAATTTTTCGATCTCAATAATGTGCAAAACACACAAAAGGTACGTATTGCAACTTTATATTTGGAACCAAATCAGTTTGTATGGTATCAATGGCTTTGCTCTCGTAAACAAATTATCACTTGGGCAATTTTTATGGAAGAATTGACAACACACTATGAGGATACAAAAAACAAAACTTTTTTTAGCCAATTGATAAGTCTCAAACAAAAGGGTTCAATAATGGAGCACATTGAGGAGTTCCAAAAATTGAACATAAGGGTAAAAAATATTCCAGAGGAGCATAGGATTGATGTGTTCATAGGGACTTTAAAGGATAATATCCAACATGATGTTCGCCTTTGGGAACCTGATTCATTAGAGAAGGCATTCAGGTTAGCAAGAAAAATGGAAAGCAAAATTATGGAAACCAGGAAGCATACCACTCATAACTATAAAGATGGAAATGTTGTTGCCCCTAGTCTTCCACAACCTATAAGGTTGACACCACAACATTTGGAAGAAAAAAGAGCAAAAGGGCTTTGTTACAGTTGTGATAGCAAATACACTAAAGGTCATTAGTGTGCTGAGAAGAAATTGTTCTACATAGGTTGTGAAGATGAATAAGGAAAGGAGCAAGAAAGGTCAAAAGAAGAGGATATACTTTAGGAACAAAGCATACATAAAGAAGAAATGAGTCCGAACATATCTTGTAATGCATTGGCTGGAATTACCATTCCTCAAACCATCAAGATAGAAGGACAAATCAAGAAGAAAAAGGTGATAGTGTTGATTGATTAAGGAAGTACCCACAATTTTATTCATTGTAAGATAACAAAAGAATTGAATTGCTTCCTATATCCAGCACCAGAGTGTCAAGTGATGATTGCAAATGGAGGAACAATAAATTGCTCGGGAAATTGCCATAATATCAAGTTATCCATGGGAGAATATGTATTGACTAGCCCAATGCTTTCCATTCCAATGGGAGGTGCTGATGTTGTACTAGGAGTCCAATGGCTACAATCCCTAGGTACAATAGCTTTTAATTTTTCAAGAACTTTTCATGAAATTTTCTACGGAAGGAAAGGAAGTTGAATTAAGGGGTATTGTAGGGAAACCAAGAAAAGATAATCAGCTCTAATGGTATGACAAAGCTTCTAAAAAGGAGCAAAGAGGTGTAATTGCACAATTATGTTCGCTAGATGTTTCCACATCGGAATCATCTATTTATCCAGATCTCCAAAAAGTCCTGTACAATCATTCCAAGGTATTTGAGACTCCCAAAGGTCTCCCACCTATGCGTGATCATGATCATACTATTCATCTGATTCCAGGAAGTGTTCCTCCAAACATTAGGCCGTACATATATCCCTATTCCCAAAAGAGTGAAATTGAACGTATGGTTGTAGAAATGCTAGAGGTTGGTATAATTCAACTGAGTCAAAGTTCTTTCTCTGCTCCAGGAGTATTGGTGCACAAGAAGGATGGATCATGGCGCATGTGTCCGGATTATAGGGAGCTCAACAAGCTCACTATTAAAGATAAGTTTCCCATTCCTGTCATTGATAAATTACTGGATGAATTGCATGGATCAATTTACTTCACCAAGTTGGATCTTCGTTCAGGATATCATCAAATCAGAATGAAGACTGAAGACATTCCGAAAACAACATTTAGAACTCATGAGGGTCATTAAGAATTTTTGGTCATGCCTTTTGGCCTTACCAATGCACCTTCTACATTCAAGGTTTGATGAATTCCATTTTCAAACCCTTCCTTGGAAAATTTGTGTTAGTATTTTTTGATGATATACTAATCTACAACAAGTCTTGGAAGGATCATGTTGAACATGTTGATAGGGTGCTACAACTATTGGAGGAGAAACAATTATATGCAAAAAGATCCAAATGTTTCTTTGGAGTCCAGGAGGTGGAATATTTGGGTCATATTGTATCTCATGAAGGAGTTAAGGTAGACCCTAGCAAAATTAAAGCCATTAAGGAATGGAAAATTCCACATCCATAAAGCATCTGCGAGGATTTCTTGGGTTGACAGGGTATTATCGCAAGTTTGTTAAGAATTATGGGAGAATAGCAGCACCTCTAACAACATTATTGAAGAAAGATTCATTTTCATGGACTTCGGAAGCAACAAAGGCCTTTGAACATCTT
>APFE031726928.1:39380-58372 GCA_000404065.3 Pinus taeda | reverse complement strand
GAAGCATCCAGAACTACTCAAGCGTTGAGGACAACACTTTTTTGAAGGAGAGGGGCATGTTAGGTCCATATAATACTAGTGATTACCCCATTACTATTATAGTTGTACCCCTTATTAATATTGTTGTGCCCCTATTGTCCTCATATTGTTATTACTATGCCCCATAGAATACCTCTATTGTTATTTTTGTGGCTTTATTATTATTATTGTTAGGTCGGCTGGGTTATATTGTGACTCCTTAGACTCCTATATATAGAAAGGAGGTTTTGTCATTTGAAACATTCAAGAATTGTTTATTTATGTAATGTAAAGGAGGTTTCCCCCTCGAAGAGGCTGAATTCTAAGGCGTTGATCTATCTTTTCTATCTTTTTGTGAGCTGGTTTCAAAACACCATAAGGTTGATACAAACAATCTTACCTTCCAAGGTAATAGGTAACTTAGGAAGGATCCCTAAAGGTTCACTAATGGTTCTGTTAAAAGATAACAAATTCTATGTAACATGCACAAGCTGAGGGGAACCTAAAACTTGCCAAGTAGTCGAGAATAAAATACTGTCAGAAGCACCTTTATCTATATTTGTGTGACACACATTCATACCATAAGCCTTCACAATGATTTGGAAAGGGGTGGAAGAAGGAAGACGAGTTTTTGTCAATCTCCTTCAATCAAAAGAAATAACCTCATTACTTGGATGGTGTTCAAAAGCAACAAATGAAATGCCCCCATGTGTAGAAGAATATGAGGTAATATGAAGAACTTGAACAATACGAATTTCAGTCTCTAAAGGGAGAGTGGGATCAACTGAAGATGGAATCAATTTGAACACTTGATCAAAAAATGGTCCATCAACCTGAGTGACACATGTTTCACCCTCCAATGGAAGAGTGAGATTAACTGTACTTGGATTTAGATCAATCACTTTGTCAACTGATGGTTGGGGGGGGGGGGGAAGTTTGCAGTAATTAGTTGGAAGTTGTTGTTGTGAAACAATAAGTTTTTCCAACAATTTTGGGGCTTCATCCATGTGAAGGCAAAGGTGACTATGACGAGTCCCTTCACATAACCTACAAGGAAACCTAACTTTAAGCTTTTTCCACAGAATCTGAGAATCACGGGTTGATGGATCAACAGTAAGTTGATGAGAATTATTTGACCATACTTCAAAAACCTTAGGAATACCATGACAATTGATAAGGAAGTGATCACCCTTACAAAGCTTGTAAGGGTATTTGGGCTTACGATGCATTTTAGAAGTACCCTCAACATTACCAATACTTACGGCCATGGTTGCTTGGATGACTACTTATTATTCTTGCTTCTTCTTCTTCTTAGTCACTTGGTTACTAGCATCAAGGCTTTTACCAAGCGAAGAAGAAGAAAGGGAGGAGGACATGTTGGGTGAAGAAGGTAACGGGTCAACAATAGGTTGGTGATGTTGAGATGGTGAACTTGGTTGACGTGAAAAAATTAGTTGAGCTAGTACAATTGGAGTATCTGGAATTAAAGAAATTGAGAACAACCACACAGGTAAACTTATCATGAATCTGTGAAGTGACAATGTATCCATATAAGGAGGAACGGAATTTGCAAAATTAGGGAAAGGAGTAGGACTTCCATTAAAAGGAGGTCTTTTTCGGTAACTTATGGCATTGTTTCCGTTATATTCAATCCAATTAAGTTTTTATTATTAAAACTAAATAATATTCACAATCCACACCTAAGGTCTTGTAAAAAGTAAAAACAAAAAAGCTAACACACACCAAAAAATCTACGGATTCAAACCATATAAACAAACTTGTCACAAAGATCAATAATTACTAGTTGGTGATGAAATCCAAGATCAGTGAGATAAAAGTGAAAAGTTTTACATATATGAGCATTTGGAGCCAGTTACCCCGACAACCTACTTAATGAAACAGTCTGGTTCAAGTAACTTTTCTTATGCCATCTTGAGCAAAGATTACCCTCCAAAATGTCCAAGTGAGTATATTCAACATCTGTTCCAGGTACAAAAAGACCTTCCCTCTATCGTCACCTTAGGTAGAGCTCTAGGATCATGGTCACTAAGTTTACCAAATACATCAAATTTTCCTGGGGGACAATCGTAGATTGGACGTACACGCAAGGGCACAATAACAAATCTCAATCCCCTTGAAAGCTCCTCAACGTGATTAATGGGAGGTTTACTTTCAAGCGACCCAAAGTACCTTTCAACAGCATTGTAATACGTGAAAATCACTCTATCATTGCCAATGAAGTGGGTATGATCACTTCACTAGATCCAACACGATCTCATGCTTAACTCATGTATAAGAAGAGCTTCCCAGAGCAAAACTGAAATAATTGGATTTCTCTCCCTAACTCAAGATTCTATTGTTTGTCTGTAGCTTTGGAAAGCTTACTCACTTTCTTATTCCAAAGCCCTACAACCTAATCTAATGTAGGTGGAAAGAGCCCTAAAAATAATAAAAATTCTAGATGAATTGAATTAATGTTGTGTTATTAAGCTATTATTTACTCAGTAGGTGTGGAAAGTGAAACTTATGATATTATGACACGACCCAAAATCCTAATGTAATTTAACATGCAATTTGCAATTTTTTAATTCAATGAAGTTCTAATTAAGAGAAGAGAAGAGTTCCTTTGATTTTTCAAAATGAAATACAAAACTCAAACTTCACCAATCCTTTATAATACAACCAATTTCATCTCCTTTGCAATGAACATGCAGAAATAAAATAAGATCCAAATTTGCCTAAAGATCAAACAAACTGGAAATATCCTTTATCATTTATCACTCAAAACTTTTAAACACACAGAAATCAATCTAGAGTTGAAGAAAAATGCATTTTCCCTGTGAATGCTTTGATCTAATGATATCAAGAGTGTAATTGAGAAAAATTCCAAGATTGAAAAGAAACAATTCCTTCTATCATTCAAAAATGACAACAATTCTTCACAAAAACATTAAATCTCAAGAAACCCTAATTTATAATTAAATAAGAATTTGATCACAAATAAGCAAGATTAAGAAGTAGACTAGCGTGTTTGATAGAAAATGATAAGGATACAGTAACCTTAAGGATAATCTATCTATTTTTTTTTATTATCAATGAGCAAACCAACTAGACAAAACCCTAATCAATTTTTGCAAAAGGGACTAATTCTAAAAAGATCTTAACAAAGCACTCAAACAAGTTCTGAAAAGATGTTAAATAGTCTAAACAAACATAACGACACTTCCAGAAATCAAATTTAGATCATGGTTGAGAGAAAAGCTAAATTTTCAAAAATTTCAAAGGACTACGTGGATTAACAATGTGACCAAGTGCGCATGCGCTTTGTTGCTGAGGGAACAACAACGCATAAATGTGCTCTGTTGGTGAACAAAAACAACACAAGGATCATAAACCCAAGAAAAAATAAAAAATCATACGATTAACCATATAGAAATGAAAATGCACTATTTTATGAAGACTCGGGTCAAGCTAACCAAGAAGGATTGGAAAAAAAACTAAGGAAAAGGAAGAGAACAATAACATTCCCCAGCGGAGTTGCCAATTTTTTATAGTGGACAAATCCCACTTGTTGACAAGAGTGATCTCCCTAGATTCTAGACGGAAACTAGAAACAATCAGACAATTGAATGACTCTTTCCCTAAGTTTATCTCATTTGAATTATAAATATAAAAGATGGTAAAGGAGTCTCTTGTTTGTGAAATGCTTGATGAAAATCCCTTGTTATGTCTTGATGCAACATCTCAATGCTTGATAAAACCTGCAACCATAAACATAAGAAGGATCAAAATCATATGCGACATAATAATTCAAACAAACTTAACCTAATGATCAAGGATATTAGGAATTGAAATTGCTTTAATGAACATCTAAAGAATTATAGACCATTCATCATTCTGATAAGACAATTCAATGGGGAAAATCATTCATTTGTATTAATCAAAGATAAAGAAGAGCCTTACAACCTTTGCCTCGATGTAGTGAGGTTCCTCCAAAATTCATCCAATCTCCTCCTTAGATGTTAATCTTTCCAATCTCAAACTAGCATCATAATTTTATCTTCTTTTGAGTTTTGACCTCCTCAATCCCTCTGCCCTCTAGTCATTTTATAGGCCAAGAGGAAGAAGTTTATATCTAAAAGAGGAGGGTGAGATGCTCTAATTGAGGGATTAGGGTTCCTTGAGGAAATAGATTAAGATCCATCATTTGAGGGTTATAGCTCGAATAGGCATCACCTAGAAGCTTTTAGTCGGGATATATTCGACCAATTATGTTTCTAAAATATATATATATATTATATATATATATATATATTTACTTTCTTTGATTCAGTTGTGCGGTTCACAGTGGCAGACAGAGCACAATTCTAAGCTGTTCTCAAGGATACGTTCAGCGAATGTGCAAAAACTTCTAGAGAAAAGCGTGTAGGACCTACTTAACAAAGTATACAAGCTATTTTCCCCAAAGTTCTCATCTTCTTCAAGGTATGTTTGGTTGTTTGACCTCTAAGGAAGTTTAATGAAACATTTCATGGATGGTGATAAATCCGTTTATATCGATCAAGTTTCATGGTGACAAAATGATGTGTAATAGATTGCCCCCTAAAGTGTGAAGTTTGTATAATAATTTTTAAAAGATTGAAGCGCTTTATCATGCTAAATATCAGATCAGAGACAATGGTTAGAAACTTGCAAGAATCATCACTGAGGTAGGCATTCCCATACTCAAAGTAAATATAACTCAATGAATAAGTACATAAAAACTCCAGAATCATATCGATAGTAGACACAGTATGGACGCAACCATCCATTTATGATTTTGTCTACATAATCATGAATATAAAACTCCTCGCAACTTGGATTGATGAAACTAGATCCAGGGTCTTGATCTTGATCTTCTCGATCCATAGTACGAATCTAGCCATGCGAGTGAATGTCTCAAAGTCGAACATGGTAGAAATCACTTGATTACCGGTCAATGATTTGAACCATTAACAAGCGTGAGAGAAACCACCAGACAATGGCCTTAAATTTACTTCAAGTACAATCTATAAAGTGTGAAAAGGTGATCTGAAGTCAAACACTCATAGAATCGTCCGATTGAAGGCCAATGATGGGAACATGTCGTTGAAGGCGAGAAACCTGCCATTAAGGCACGAGACTTCAAGGTACTAAAGGTTTCTAGATCAAGTTCCTAGATAATGAGATGAAGTCGATAGGAAGCGACCTGTTGTAGGAAAGCTTACGACATGAAACATAGTGTCAAGTTTTGAAAATTAGTTTTCAAGGACTGACTCAGGGATGGCCAACGTGATTGAAGGCTAAAATTTGCAAAGGAACATGAACTGAGGTTGAACTTATCTTGAACACATAATGACATGACAATTGACTTGGCAACATTTGACTCAACAATAATACTCAAAACCAGTTGAAGACTTTCAATGGGGTTTGATGAACTATAAGACAAATCCATTTCCCAACTTAGACTTCGGTGTGACAGAGTGTCGTGTTTAAGAGCGACATATGACCTTTATAATAAATGTAAAATTAACAGCTTTTCGCAATTTCTCCCCACCATTTCTAGCAAGTACTTCTTTATTTTTGACAAGCTTGAGGAGGATAGAATATGCTTGTCCTGTAAGCTCATCCTTCAATGAGTCAATCAAAGTAAATTTAACGAACCCTAAGAAGGAATGGTTCGGTCTCGTCATGCTTAACGAGTACTATACTATTTAATTTTTACGAGTCCAGTAAAAGGGTAACTCGATGTTGTTTTATTTTAAGAGTTTAAAAATGACACAAAAAGGAAACTCATTCAGTTTGTTTACCGTAAAATTTTAACGAGCCAAGAGAAAGTAAAGCTTGACGTTTTTCACTTTTAGGGAGCCAGAAGGAAAACATAAGTAAACTCCATCATGTTCTTTTTCGTACGTTTAGTCTCTCAGATCTGAAAAAGGATAAAATAATACAAGAGAGAATTCTATTGCCCATGTTTGATCAACATATACCTTTTTCGTAAATAGTCCTAGCTCAGTCCGTAAAAGGGGTAAACTTATACTGAGTGGATGGTTGTTAATTTACTTTTATGAGTTCGAACAATCAAGTACTTGGTGATGTTTTCATGTTTTGAGAGTCTGAAAAGGTCTTAAAAGAGAACTCCATGGTTTCACTTTTTTGTAAGTTTGAACAAGCTCTAAAAAGCAATAAAAAGTGTACTCAAATTACTGACTTTCAATTTAATTAACGAGCAGGAAAAGAAAAAACGAACTCAACATTTTCATGTATGTTTTACGAGTATGAAAAGGGAGTAAAAGGAGCTCGATATTTTCATGAGTTTAACGAGTCTTGAAAATAATAACCGAAATGGACTTGAGATAGGTTTCATTTTTATACAAGCTTGAAACAAAGAAAATTTGCTTGAGACAAGGTTCATTTTTACACAAGCTTGAAACAGAGAAAAATGTGCTTGAGATAAGTTTTCATGCCCCCAGCATAATGATTGCAAGGGCACATGCCCCCAAAACTTTGTTTCATTCATCTAAGTAGACTACTGGTTACGAATAGGTGGATGAAATGAAGGTTCATTTACGAGATCAGATGAAAAACTCGACTCAATATAGGGGAGGATTTGTTTCATTTTTTAACGAGATTAACACATAAAAATAACTATGCTCATATAACCTGTTTCATTTTTTAATGAGGTTGACACAAGAAAACAACCATCCTCATAAGGACTTGTTCCATTTTTTAACGAGGTTGACACAGTAAAAGAACCATCCTCACGAGACCTTGTTTCATTTTTTAACGAGGTTGACACAGTAAAAGAACCATCCTCATGATGACCTTGATCATGGCTTCCATCTAGAAGAAACACATGCCAAGGGATGCACCTCAATCATGGCTTCCAAGAGATATTCATCAGATGGAAGAACAATTATTTGGAAGGAACACATGTCAAGGGGATCAATAGGGATAATAAAATCGTATTCAAATGCGCCCATTGATATTTTGACCACGTCAGTCACTAGATATAAGTCAAAAGAAGTTAGGCAGAAAATGAGAGGCTCGCTTGCATCGATAACTGAAAACATGGGACAAGTTGCCATATAATTATCCTATGGCAGGGTAGGTACCACTTCCATATAAGGAACATTGAAGGGTGTCGTATGACTGGTATTCGAAGCTATATCAATTTATGAAAGCATATCAACTGTCAAAATGTTTCCATTGTGAGGGAAGGACATCATGTGAAAGAGTGTCGATACAACAACTTTCATGGCATAAACATAGTCTCACCCAAGGAGCAAATTAAAATCTAAGGGACCTTAGACTACCATAAGATCGATACAAACAATCTTACCTTCCAAGGTAATAGATAACTTAGGAAGGATCCCTAAAGGTTCACTAATGGTTCTGTTAAAAGATAATATATTCTATGTAATAAGCACAAGCTAAGGGGAACCCAAAGATTTCCAAGCAATCAAGGATAAAATACTGACAGAAACACCTTCATCTACATTTGTGCGACACACATTCTTACCATAAGCATTCATAATGATTTGGAAAGGGGTGGCAGAAGGAAGATGAGGTTATGTCAGTCTACTCCAATCAAAATAAATGGCCTCATTACTTGGAAGGGGTTTAAAAGCAAGAAATGAAATTCCCCCATGTGTAGAAGAATTTGAGGTAACATGAAGAATGCGAGCAACATGAATTTCACTCTCTAAAGGGAGAGTGGGATCGACTGAAGATGGAACCAATTTTACCACTTAATCAACAAATGGAGCGTCAACTTTAGTGACACATGTTTCACCCTCCAATGGAAGAGTGAGATTGGTTGTACTTGGATTTAGATCAATCACTTCATCAACTGACGGTAGGGGGGAGAAAGTTTGTGGTAATTAGTTGGAAGTTGTTGCTGTGAAAAAATAAGTTTTTCCAACAATTTTGAGGCTTCATCCATGTGACGGAAAAGGTGACGATGTTGAGTCCCTTCGTATAACCTACAAGGAATTTTTTGGTGGATAAAGATCAGTGGATCACAGTAGATCCGGAGACTAAACCAACAACAATGTTAGTTGAAGACTAGGAAAATTTGGATTGAAAGGAAAAGAGCACAATACACCTTTGTGTCTCAGATTCAATATTGTTGAATGTATCAGGGGGAGCTTCGACGAAGGATTTGTAGGATAAGTTAGGGAATTTGTACCAATCTTAGTCTCTGGTGAATAAATTGTTCCTACGAAAAAAGTTGTATAACCTGAGGATGAAAGATGAAGACTCGGTGACAGAGAATCTGAATGCCTTTAATATTGTGTAAGCCAGTTATTATCTGTTGATATTAAAATTTCAGATGAAGATAAGTGCATCAGTTTGTTGTGCTCTTTACCAGATTCGTGGGATAGTCTAGTTGTTGCAATAGGTAGCAATGTAATTGCCTTGCATTTTGATGAAATAGTCTCATCCTTGCTGTTGGAGGAGATGAGATAGAAAAATATGGAGGGCTAGAATGGTGATGCCTTGATGGTCCTCGAGGAAAAACTATAGAGGTGTGCTGGAAATGCAGAAAGGAAGGGCACTTCAAAAGGGTTTGTAAATCTAAAGCTCCTGAGAAATAAAAGGAATCTGATGATGCTCCTTCTGTAGAGGCAAAAACCATCTTAGTTGAAGGTGGGGTTGTGTACTTGTCTTCTTCTTCATGTACACATGTACATCATGAGGCATGGTTGATTGACTCAGGTGCATCTTTTCACTTCACTGCCCATAGAGAGTGGTTACGCGAGTATGAGAAATATGATGGTGGTGATATCTTCTTAGGGGATGACAGGAAGGCTAGAATCATTAGGCACGGAAAAGTCAAGTTGAAGTTGCAAGGTGGAAGGATTAGAACACTTTCAGGTGTTCTGCATATTCCTACATTGGCTATAAATCTGATTTCTGTAAGCAAGCTGGATGATGCAGGTGTAAAAACAGTGTTCGAAAAAGATACCTACAAGATGGTTCGGGGAGCACTGGTATTGATGCGGGGAGTTCGGATTGGAACTCTGTACAAGCTTCAGGGTAGCACTGCTATTGATGGGTGCAACAATTATGTGATTCTTGAAAGTGGAGTAGAAAATCTAGTGGTCTCTGGAGAAAATACCATGCTATGGCATCAAAGGCTTGGACATATTGGAGAGAAGGGCCTTTGAATATTTCATGGTAATGGTATGGTAGAAGGTATGTCTAATTTCTCTTTGGATTTTGATTTCTATGAAATTGTGTATATGAGAAGCATAATCGGGTGAGTTTCCCCTCTGGTGCTAAGAGGGCAAAACGAATATTAGAGCTTATGCATAGTGATGTGTTTGGACTTGAGTCGGTTCCATCACTAGGTAAGTCTGTGTACTATGTATCATTTATAGATGACTTCTCAAGGAATACATGGATATATTTCCTTAGGAAAAAATCTGAAGTCTTTGACAAGTTTAAAGAATTTAAGGCCTGGTGGAAAACAAGACAGAGAAGAAGATAAAGGTATTGAGGACAAATAAGGGTGGAGAGTTTTGCAAGAAGGAATTTGAAGAGTTCTGTAAGAAGTGTGGTATACCATGGTAGAATACTACTCCATACACACCTCAACAAAATGGAGTTGCAGAAAGAATGAACATGATGTTGATGGAAAAGGCATGAAGCATGCTCAGTGGTGCTGAGTTAGGACATGAATTCTGGGCAGAGGTGGTGGAGACTATATGTTACCTGGTCAACACATCAACTTCATTAAAATTGGAGGATAAGACTCCATAAGAGGTATGGAAGGTAAGAAACCTTCTCTTTTATATCGAGGGTATTTGGATGTGATGCATATGTACATGTTCCAAAGGAGAAAAGAACAAAATTGGATAGTAAATCTGAAAGGTGCATCTTTATTGGGTATAAGGATGGTTTAAAAGGTTATAAGCTTTGGAACCCAGAAACAGGGAAGGTTGTGTACAACCGAGATGTAGTGTTTAGAGAGGTGAAAGATGTTATTAAAAATGAAGTCCTACCAAAGGAACCTGAGAATATAGAGTTTGAGTTAAGGGAGGAAGAATCAGACTCTATAGGAGAAGAGGAATCAAAAGATGAAGAGCCACAAACTCCAACTGTGAAAAGATCAGTTCGAGAAAGAAGACACCCAGAAAGGTATATTCCAGCTTCTTTCTGTTCAAATTTTGCTTTATCTATTGTTGATGATGATCCCAGAATTGTGAGGGAAGCAATAGATTCAGAGGATGGAAAATTCTAGAAAGATGCCATGGTTGATGAAATGGCATCTTTGCACAAAAATGAGGCTTAGGATCTGGTGGAGTTTTTGGCTGGAAGGAAACCCATTGGCAGCAAATGGGTGTTTAAGAAGAACATGAATCCAAAAGGAAAGGTGGATAAATACAAAGCTCGGTTGGTAGAAAAACGTTATTCCCAGGTGTCGAGAATTGATTTTGGTGATATTTTTCCTCCTGTTGCCAAGGTAGCTTTTATTAGATTAATTTTTTCTATTGTTGCTTCTTTTGATTTTGAGATAGAACAGACAGATATGAAGACAAAATTTCTTCATGGGGATCTGGAAGAAGAGATCTACATGAAGAAACCTGAAGGCTTTGCAGTGAAGGGTAAGAAAGAACTAATATGCAAGTTAAAAAAGTCTTTGTATGGGTTAACAGTCACCAATGATGTCGTATCATAAATTTAATACATTTATGCAGGGACTTGGCTTCAACAGAAGCGAAGCAGATCACTGTGTGTATTTTAAATTAATTGGTGACCGTGTTATTTATCTGGTCTTATATGTGGATGATATGTTGTTGGTTGGAAATGATAAAAAAATTATCTAGGATTTGAAGACCCAATTGTCCTCCAAATTCGACATGAAAGGTCTTGGTGCTGCAAATTATATTTTGGGCATGGAAATTAAATGAGATCGGGCAAAGAGGAAGCTTTGGTTAAATCATAGGAAGCATGTCGAGACAATACTGCAGAGGTTTAATATGCAGGATGGTAAACTAATGAAGGTTCCTATTCCGGTAGGTGTAAAGTTATATGTTGAATAGTGTCCCAAGACACAAGAAGAGGAAGAGTACATGTCCCATGTTCCATATGCAAGTGTAGTTGGTAGCCTAATGTACGCAATGGTATGTACTAGACCAAACATTGCACATGCAGTGGGAGTATTGAGCAATTTTATGTCAAAACTATGGAAGGAGCATTGGACAACAGTGAAGCGGGCTTTTAGTTATTTGCGTAGCACTAGTGATTATGGTTTGTGCTACCAAGGAAGACCATGATTGGACATAGTTTTGGACATCTGTGGCTTTGTTGATGCAAACTGGGCTGGAGATCTAGATCAAAGAAGATCTACGTGGGTATGTGTTTAACCTATTTGGAGGTGTAGTCAGTTGGATGAATAAGAGACAATTTGTAGTGACACTTTCAAATATAGAAGTAGAATACATGGCAGCCACTCATGAAAGAAAGGAAGCAGTTTGGTTACAGAGATTGTGTTTAAGTATGGGGTTAGTACTACGAGCTATAAGGATAGACTATGACAACTAAAGTGCAATTTTCTTGGAAAAGAACCCTGCTTATCATTCAAAGACAAAGCACATTAATGTTTAGTATCACTTTGTGAGGGATATGGTTGAGGATAAAATGGTGTTTCTAGTAAAGGTGGACACTTTGAAGAATACTGCAGATGCATTGACAAATTTTGTGAGCACTGAGAAGTTCTCTTGGTGTAGAGAAACAATGGGAGTTGCAGGGGTGGACCGATGACTAAGCTCTCCTGTGGAAAGAAAACAATAAGTGGGAGAATGTTGAGGGTGTGTTATATCCTTTCCACAACTAACCCACATGCGGGGGGGAAGTCCCCTACATGGGGTCCGGGGCAATGCCCCATAATATTTTTTTGGACCCTATATTAGGTGGGCGGACCTACCTATTGTTTTGTGCATGGATTTCGTACATGGTTTTGGGCATGATGTTTTTCTTTCCATGATATTTTGTAGATCTGGTTAAGGAACTACAATTATGTTCTAATCCAGGGTTAATGGATTGGGATTTATGGATGCTTCGACATGTATAAACTGTGTATATCTATTTTATGTCTTATGCTCTCACCATTGTTTATTTTTTGTTTTTTAGAATTTGTATGTAGGTAATTTCTGTATGGGGTTAAAACCTACACTTGCTTTATATGACATTTCTTCTAGATCGAAACCCTCTATGACTAGTACTTAGAATACATGAAGGAAATTCGTATGCCTAGGTATGCCATCCATTTCACACACACACACACATGTCATGTAGCATAGTGCAATTTATAGACTAATTTAAGCTTGGTCATTTACATTTGGAAACTTAGAGCATTTAAAAAACAATCTATTAAAAAATAACCACAATTAATCACATGTCAAAATTATTTACAAGAACATTTGAAAATAATAAGTATATCATTTGATAAATACAAACACTTATCTGAAACAAATGAGCGACTGGTTTTCATCTTTCCATGTTCCACCCAACCATAGACCTCATGTTTCATCATTGTCAACCTGTTGTGGCCAGCAACAACTCCCCTTTTATTTAGTTTTAGTAATAAAGCTAAATAAATGGGGACCCTTCTAAAAAATAAAAAACTAGCACTTATATTTCCCTTTGAATAAAACATGCCATCATAAACTTAGGGAAACACCCGCAAAACCTAAAAAAAAACTAAGTTTTATGATAAGTTCCAAATAAGATCATTCTCTTAACAATAAAACATCGCATCGCAAAGGGTAATCGAGAACATCATATAAACAAGCTTTCGAAACTGTGAAAACGTGATGCGGGATTGCACGCCTTAAAGACTCATCTCACATCGCAGCTTTCATACGCCGCAAGTATCACCTAAGGTAAAATATCCCAATCCGGCGATATGCAATAAGGCATCTCGCAAATCGCATCTTGCAGACTCATAAGGTGATAAATGGTTGTTGATAAAACGGATTGGTGATATTGCGATCTACGATATTGCAAAGAAAATCACAAAATCGCTTTATCGTAGATTTGCAGGGCTCATCGTTCAATAAAGTTTTTTTTGTAATTCGATACCAAGTTATGGGCATTAATTTCAATTTAATGGTTAGTTGATGGTCATTTATGAGATAAGATTTAAAACTGATCAAAAGGTTATTTCAGGTAGGGTGGTATATTTGATTTGGTTTCAGAATTAAAGAGATCCCCTGTTACTTTATCTCTTTTCTTACTTGTAAATTTGTAGGAGCGGCATGCAGAGTAATATATGCAACAGTGTGCAGAACGTAATGGGGAAGAAGGGAAGGCTCCGGTTGCAGAGGACAAAGAGATGATGCCCTTATACACAGACACCACTTGTAACAAAGATGATGACATAACTACTTGGGAAGGCATGTACTATCTCCTCGAAGAAGAAAAGCCGAGAGTTATGGAGGTTAAAGCAACAACAAAATCGCATGGGTCATCTGAAGCATCAATCACTGAACTTGCATGTTCGTTCTTGCACCGAATAGCGGCAAGGCCGAAGATTCTTCCATATACAGACATGGTCAAGTGGGTACTAAACAATGCCGATATAACAGACAGACAATTCAAGACTCGAGGCCAAAACCTCATTGGGTCATTCATTGCATAAGATTTAAGGCATATGTATCATCTAACAGATCCGCAGGCAACCTACAACAAGCAGTTCGTGGAGAAGTTTACCAAAGAACATGAAGATTTGGTGGAGTGAACCAAGAACTGGTCGGTAAGGAAAAAACCGTCGAAAAAGGGCAAAGCGTGTCGACCAAATCCCATCAAAACCACACAGGAGGCAAAAAATAGCACCTGGGAAGCCCAGATCAGAAAAAGGAAGTAGTTTCCGATGCGCCCTCGAGAAGGAAAGCCCCCAATCACTCGGTCGCATGTAAGTCGGAAAACCACGGGGAAAAGTGCTAAATGCTAAAGGCAGAACATGCAGTAGAAGAAGCAGCTACAACGACAAATAATGTCATTGACTGTGTCAATGAAAACCTACACAGAGCAAACCTCATATCAGAGACTGCTCCCAGATTTCTCCCAAAAGCACAACAACTGTGGACAAGCTGGAGACAAAAGGCTGAGGAAATGGTAGATTCCATCAAGAAGTTAACCAAGTTGAATTGGGAAACTTACTGGCAGTACTTGGTTAAACCACATAGTTAATGCATGACTCTCAAATGCCTTGCGAACTTTGCCGAGAAGATAGTGCTAGCACTTGCCGATTCTATTTTTGTAGGGCAACTAAAATCGAAGGTTGGCCAACCGACCCTCCTCAAGCCAATGCTGAATGCTTGTGACCACAAAGAACAGATACATAGATAGTTATTTCCAGATTCAGTTTTAGTTTTAGTTTTGATTTATTTTTGCCTTAAATGAGGACGGTCATTTAAACCTCCTCCTATATTTTGTAATAAACTATTTTTAGTATTTAGAAAGTAGTATTTTAACCCCTCTCATGCATTTAGAGAAGGGTCTTGAAATTTGTCAAAAACATTTCCTCGGAACATGCACTTTTGCACCCTCAGAGGAGGCTTTAATGAATGAATGGAACAAGATTTATTGATATCTGTGTTTGATGTCTACTACTGAAATGCACTTTTGTACTCTTAGTAGATGTTGAATTAGGAAGAAATAAATCTATATTGCTGAAGCTCATGAGTAGGACTTGTTGTCAATGATATTTTTATCTCTTAATGATTTCTGCTTATGTGTCTAAGTAATATTTTATGCTTAGTTATTTATATATGAAAGCTTGAATGTTTGAGTTATCATTTGGCACTTTTGTACGATGATGACTATTCTATTTATGCTCAATATATGAATGACTTATTATGCGATATGCTTCTCACAATTGTTTCGGCTAACTTTTTATAAGAAACAATTCATTTTTATCGAATTCTTTTCTTGTAGTGATTAAATGATCTTTATTACCAATTGCTGTTAGAAATTATTTTAGATCGCATAAATGAAATGTTGAATCTTGGGTTAGTTTTAGACTTAAATATTTCTGTTCATTAGAATACAATTGAATTTTTAAATTAGACTTAGACTAAAAGCATTTTACTTAGAAATCTTTAGAAAACAGAAATATCAAATTCTTATCAACACACACAAATTGGGAAACTGTTCCCATTATCCCCAGTCAGACTCACCATCCCAAATGGAAAAGGAGTTGTTTTCAAGGTCTGGACCGGGTGGGTGTCTCCCTTGTTGTAGACCCGATTTTTGGGGCTTCAACATATTTGGCGCTAGAAGGAGAGCCCGAACTATGAATGGTTAGTAAATCCAAATCTAAATACCATTTTGAGAGTAAATCACCCTCAACATCTCCCCCGACTTCTCCATCGCATTCCAAATCTTTAAATCCTAAGAGAGAAGTTAAGAAAACAACAACCACTGCCACAAACCCAAATATTTAAGAGAAATCTACTATTGAACCTCTTGAAGTTGAATCTTTTATTCATAAACTTCAAGGATTTTCCATATCACCACAAAAGTCTGAAATATCTCAAGGTAGTGTGATTTCGCAATACAATCCTTCTCATCCCTTAACCAGATTGCAGAGTGAAAAGTCTGGTATTGAACAAACCGAATTACCTCTACCTAAAAGGAAAAAAGGAAGGAAATCACCTCAAGGGTCTGATAGTGAGACTCTTTCATCATCAACATCCATTCCAACTTCTTGATTGCAAAGTCAACCATCCACCCCTCCACTTCAAATTGTTGTCCATCAGAGTACTGGAACTTTAACATCCTCATCCCTTCCACAAGCGACTTCATCTACACTTTCCTCTGTTAGTAGTTCAACGATGGCCCAAACACCATGGAATAACCCAGGGGCAGTCTTAATGCCTAATCCCTTGAGCCAATTACCGGCCCATCCTGAAAAATTGCTGCCTAAGTTTAATCCAGAAGCAGGCATGCTAGCAGAAGAACACATAAACAACTTTATGTTATCAATAACTTTAAATGGTGTTACTAATGAAGATGTTGTTGTTTGGCTTTTCTCTTATACTCTACAAGGAGTAGCCAGATCCTGGTATTTTTCATTACCATCAGGATCCATCACTAGTTGGGACATTTTCCAAAAGCAATTCTTGACTAAGTTCGGTGATGATAGATCTACAGCAACACTGATCAATGATCGATCGAATCTAAAGACTGAATAGAGAGAATCTATCAAAGATTTTAACTCGCATTTCAATAAGATTTTGAATAAGATTTCGACCGCTTCCGAGCCTAGCGAAGAAGTTAGAAGTGAATTGTACATATCTGCTTTACCATCAAACATAGCTATCTTTGTTGACAGGGTTGCCAAGGCAACATTAGCGGAAAACATGAAGGAAGCGATAGCGGTAGAGAAACGTATCTTAGCTTTAGAAAAAAAAATGATGTTGGTGAAAGAAAATCTAAGAAGGTTAGTTTTAGAGATGATACTAAGAAAAAACAATCAAAAGACCCATTTGATTTAGAATGTTGACACCTAATCCTCAACGATTGGGAGAATTGAATGTGAACAGTCATCAAGAAGATGAACTGAACGATCACATTCATGTATATAATAGATAGCTCCCTAATTGAATAAATGAATCAGTTTTCCTGGAGTTACTCCTGGCCTGACATGATATCATAGCACAGGTCCTAGGTTCTTTTTTTAACCTTGCCTTGTAACTCCTCTGTCCACTGCCTGCCTTCTGCTCCTCTGTCCAAAGGCAGTGTCATATACGTTTTTGAACATATGAGTTAAAATATTTCCTCTGAACGGTGGCCTGATTCGCTGGAATCGCAGTGACTGCTTTGGGATATGAAGTCATATGCGTTTTAAAATCTAGCGCCTTAAACCAACTCGGGAATCTGTGTAGCTCTGTTGATGTTTCCGTTGTAGTGGTATATGAATCGACCTCGGCCCCTTGGCCTCCCTCCATACGTTGCTGCTCTTTCCCCACCCTCCATACGTTGCTGCTGAAACATATGTCATTGCTGCCTCCATATGTTGCTGCTCCTTGCATACGCTTGGTGACAGTATATATAAGCTGGTGTAAACGCTTCTCCCTTCAAGAAGACAGAACCCATATCTGAATCACGCATTAGTAGGTCGGTAATTCTGTTCATTGTGAGAGCAAGTAATAAATTAAACCTAATTGCTTACAGGTACCAGCAATAGAACGCATTGAATATGGAACACTGTTTGATATAGAACGCATTGAAAATAGAACACATTGATAACGCAGTTTGATAGTGCAGTTTGATAATAGATAACACAATTTGATAGTGTTGATGTTAAATGCGTAGTTTGGTAATGTTGAATGCGCAGTAACACTGTCCCATTGAAATGTTGAAGTTTGATAGTGCAGTTTGATAATAGATAACGCAATTTGATAGTGTTGATGTTAAATGCGTAGTTTGGTAATGTTGAATGCGCAGTAACACTGTCCCATTGAAATGTTGAAGTTTGATAGTGCAGTTTGGTAATAGATAACGCAGTTTGATAGTATTGATGTTAAATGCACAGTTTGGTAATGTTGAATGCGCAATAACACTGTCCCATTGAAATGCTGTCTGATATGAACTGTATTTGAAACGCTGTCTGGTATGCGTATTACCTTGAAGGGTTATATTACATATATGGAATGTTTCGATTTCCATAGAGAATACATTTGAAACGCTGTGCTGATATGGATATGTCACCATTAAAAACGTTGTGCTGATCGTAATGTTATTTACTTGGGAGTGTGACAGTACGCTTCAATAGTTTCACTGATATTCATATGTCATTTATATTTTCAGAGAATAAATCTCATTCTCATATGTCATCAATCTGTGAATGCGAGCGATGCTTCTTTGGTTTAAGTTACCTTAAAGCTTAGAGTGTCAGTGTTTATGTTTTCTCCCCTTTGAGAAAAAATTGATTGTATAGCAGCATAAGTTTTTTCTTCATAAGAGCAATTTTTTTGGCCATTAGAAGTATTAGTCTATCAGCAAAAGTTTTTTTTTATATCAGCAGAAGTAATCTTTTCCAGAATGCATTAAATCATCTCTATGATAGGAATAGTTCTCACTGGCAAGGAGAACTATCCTGACTGGTCCCAGATGATACAACACATCCTCATCTTCAATGAGTTGTGGAAAAGAGTGTGTGTCGGAGAAGGAGACAGTGACCCAGAAAAGCCTACATCAGACAAAGAGCTCGCCATCTGGGAAAACAAGAACAGCAAAGCGTATGCATTAATCGCAGCATCTATAAATAAGGAGGTGAGTCGCCACATTTCATCATATTCAACTGCCTTTGAAGCTTTACAAAAGCTGAAAGAACTCTATGACTCACATTCTGCACTTGAAGTCGTCCAACTCATGATTAAACTCTTCACTCTTGAACTGCAAAATAATGATCCTCTTGCTCTTGCATCTGAAATAAAGTCTATAATGCATGATATCAAATCCACTAAGGTTGAGCTGGATATCTCTCTTATTGCTGTTCTCAAGGCACTTTATCCTACATACTCCAATTATCTTGAGTCTTTGCAAGCAAATGGAAATCTCAAAGATATAACCTTTGACTCTCTTGTGAAAAAAGTTTGCTGAAAGAGAAAAAGCCTTTGGAAAGAAGACAGTCCCTGAATCTTCTGAAGAGATTGCATGCCTGGCTAATAAAGAAAAATATCCTGCTCAAGATTCTACAAGAGAAGAGGTGGACGAAGAGGAAGAGGAAGATACTTCAGAGGCAGGGGGGGTAGACATTCTCAAGGAGAAAAGGCAGATTTACATTATATTCGCTGCAAAAGAAATGGATCACATGATGCCTCTACATGCAAGCTACCATGGGACAAAAATGAGCAGAGAAGAAACCAACAGAAAGGTAAAACTAATGATATAGACAAAGGTAAAGCACCTGAATCCGCTCACTATGTTGAGGCACA
>APFE031726923.1:0-20937 GCA_000404065.3 Pinus taeda | reverse complement strand
ATAAGAAACAAGGTCTCATCTGGAATGTGATCTTCAGTATGAGACGGCGAAGCAGAAGATGGTAGGGAGAAAATTAACTCAGCAAAAACCAGCGATTTCTCAGACTTGGCGGAAGTAAACTCTAAGTCGAATTCTTGGAGGATGACAATCCATTTAGAGTATTTGCCTCCCAGCAACTGGCGTGACAAGATATAGGTCATGGGGTTGCAATTAGAAATCACTGTAGTACTGCGCAGCAGGATATAGTGACGGAAACGTTGGACCGCACAAACAGTAGCTAATGCCAACTTCTCGACATGGGCATATCGAGTTTTTGTGTCAAGGAGGTTTTTACTGAGATAATAAATGACATGTTCGGTGTCATCATCATCAGTTTGGACAAGAACCATACCAATAGTGGTATCTGCAGCGGCTAAATATAGGATGTAGTCGCGATGATAATTTGGAGGCCGAAGTAATGGAGCAGAGACAAGGAGATCCTTGATACGCTCAAAAGATTCCTGGGCCACCGCATCCCAGTGAAAAGGGACATCCTTTTTAAGTGGCTGCGTAAAGCCTTTAGCCACTTCGGCGTAGTTTGGGATAAAACGACGTAAAAAGTTTGCTTTTCCTTGCAGACTTTGCAGTTGGTGTAAGGAAGCAGGGGGAGGGAGATTCACAATAGCCTCGACTTTTAGGGGATCCAGACGGATGCCCTCTTGGGAGATGACAAATCTGAGAAGTCGGCCCGTTTCTACGCAGAAGACACATTTATGAGGATTAAACCTGATGTTGTAGTGTCGACAACGAAGAAAAATTTCACGAAGATGAGCCGGGTGGTCTTCACGCTTAGCCGAATGAGCTGGAAGATCATCCAGATAAGGTTGTACAATGTGTCGAATGTCATGAAAAGCATAAGACATTGCACGTTGGAATGTAGCCCCAACATTTCTAAGGTCGAAAGGGAGTTTCTTATAAGCAAAGGTACCCCATGGACAGATAAAAGCAGTTTTGTGTTGATCAGCAAGAGCAATATTGATCTGGTTATAACCAGAAAAGCCGTCCATGAAAGAGTACATTTCGCTTCCTGCACATTCATCGATAATTTGGTCAATGAAAGGTGTGGGGAAATTGTCTTTTGGACAAGCCCGATTGATATCACGATAATCAATACAGACATGGATAGTTCCATGTTTTTTAGTGACAGGTACTATATTGGAGACCTAATCTGTGAGTGGTATAGGGTAAATCAAACCAGCTTTAAGAAGTTTTTCCACTTCGGTTTTGATCACTGCAGCCTTTCGAGGGTGTACTTGACGTAAACGTTGTCGAATAGGCTTAGCACTGGGGTATGTAATAATTTCATGCACCACGATGCTAGGATCAATGTCAGGCATTTCTTCGTAAGACCAGGCAAAAACATCGCGAAATTCGCGAAAAAGTTTCGAGTAAATTTGAATCTCTTCCAGAGTGCAAGTGACTCTGATATGAACATGTTCGACAATCCCTAGTTTGATAGAGATGTCGATGGGTTGGGTTTGCATGATGTTCGCCATATTACCTTCAGAAGATGAGTGATAAACATGAACAGGGGACTGAAGGAATGGGGAACAAGGAGCAAATTGCTGAATAGTAGTTGGCTCATTCTGAGGGAAAGATGGCAACGAGGAACGATGATGGGTGTGGTGCCAAGGAGGTTCCTCGAGAGACATGGTCTCTATAATTGCTTCATCGGAAGAGAATATCTGGTGTAGAGGATCTGAAGAAGCCGGAGCTACAATCCCTAGAGATGGAGCGAGTGTGTGAAAATCTTGCTTGAAAGAGCAAGTTCGGGAGCCAATGCAGCGACGATTTCAACATAGTTGAGTTCGGCAGGACTCAACGGCATTTTGTCGCCCCATGAATCTACTTGATTGGTGGGAGGAACAACCCATGGATCGAGACAAGTAGAGATCATATTGACGGAAGCGACATTGGGAGGTGAGGCTGGAAAAACACCCATAAGGGCAGGATCTTTAAAAAGTCCATGATCGAGACTTTCAAGTGACTTCATGGTATGCTCCACGAAGGGTATGGTTCCTTCTAAAGAGGAAGTGAAAAAGTTCAGCTGGTCGACCGTAATAATCTTCCCTTGATGAGGGAAGCGGATGATAAGAAAGTAGGATGAAGCAACGGCTTGCATCGCGTAAATCCAACTGCGTTCGAGCAGGAGGTTGTACGTTAAAGTAGCGTCTACCACTTCAACTTCCATTTCGACCATTTTTCCTTCCAAAGAAATAGGTAATCATGGGAGAATACCGTAGGGTCAGGAGGCTCTTCCATCGAAAGCTTCCAAGGTTGTGGGAGACTGACTCAATGTCGGAGAACCAATAGCTTTCCAACAGGCCACAGACATAATGCAAGTAGAAGCACCTTCATCAATGACTGTGCGATGAATAGTTTTCTTATTGATAACTACCTGTATGAGAAAAGCGATTTGGGGAGGCAGTCTTTGAGTATGGCTGGTTAAATAGAACGCAATCAAATTCGAGTCTGCTGGATCTATACCGCCGATGGCGGATAGGAAGGACTTCCTCTGAGAGGGGCAACTCTGGAGAACTTCTAAAGCGGACATAGCCGATGGAGTCTGGGCTAAATCCTCAACGATATTATAGTGCTGGGCAGCACGGGCATTGGGGTTGTAAGAAGATTTCCGGAGTACTCCTTTCGGAGGGGGTCGGACGGGTACTTCAGCACTGGGTTTTTCGATGTGGAGAGGGCTTGAACTAAAAGGAGGAGCACTGGGAATAACTTCAGGCTCCTTGCCAGCAGATGGATATTCTTTTGTTCGAGTATTGATGTTGATAGGGACCGTACCCGCCATAAACACTTGGGAACCGAAAGAAAAGGGAGGTTGTGAGGGATCAGCACCCATTTGGGTCTGTTGCGAAGGAAAAGGTTCTTTAAGAACCGCAGGAACCCCAGAAGTGCCTTTCAACAAACGACTAACTTCAGACCGCCGAGGGCAGTCTTTGGTGTAGTGATCCTCATCACAAATAAAGCAAGGGTACTTGGGTTTGCGTTTGATACTTTCCTCAGATTGAGGTTTGGGTGGTTCCTGCTTAGGTGGTTTTGGTTTGTTTTTTCCTTTCTCCTTCTTCTTTGATTTCGATGTTTTGTCAGTCTTGGTTGACTGAATTGCATTAACCTCCAAAGTAGATTTAGGAGGGGGAGTATCTTGGGAAGTGCTTTCTTTTGGAGGATTAAACTTTTGCTTCCTAGGGTTTGTGGAATTTTTCTTGGAGGATGAACTCACAGACCCGATAATACCGTCAACTGTAGGCATTGGCGGGGTTTTGGACGTGCCGAGTCTAGGGGCATCAGTCAAATAATCATACAATGTACCTGACTGAGAATAAACTAAGTCAAGGTATTGAGCGTGCGCAATAGCTTGCTCTTTAGTAACGCATGCTCCCATTGCGATATCACGAGCTATTGGAGGCACGAATGAAGTCGTGAACCAATCCGGGAGAAGCTGGCCGGGAATCGCAAATTTAATCATACGTCTACGCCGTCTCCATTCATGGATATGATCAGAGATGTGCGTGGCAGTTGACTGTCGCAAGGACGTAAGGAGGTGCGTGCCCATTTCATAATGAATGGGCAGCTGAAAATGTGTAAGGAATGCCATAGCCATAGAGTTGAAATCCTAAAAGGATCCGCGATTTAGCTCAATATACCATTTAGCGGTGGAGCCAGTGAGAGTCCTTTGAAACAGGCAAAGCCGAATCGAATCATCAAGCCGTGAATTAGATGAGCACCATAGATGATACGTCATGACATGAGCTTGTGGATCCTCATTGGCTTTGCCATCAAATTTCGGGCAATCACCGGGAATCTTGGTGGGAACCGGAGGCCAATAAGGATAATGAAGGATAGGGTCATTAGTCAATTTGGACACATCCGGTAATTCAAGAGTCGCTAAAAATGGTAATTGAGGATTAAATGACATCTGAGGTTGTTGGAATGATGGGACACCCGGGTTCCAACCAGGTGGTGGTGGCCCCCAAGGACCTTGCCCTAATGGATTTGCCCCCATAGTATATTGAGTATAGGGGTTAACGTTCTGCCCCCCAATGTACGGGTTACCAAACAATGCTGCAGAAGAAGCATGTGGCTATTGGTAATTTTGGTAAGGAGCGAACAGAGGTTGGCCTTGGGGTTGTTGGTAACCGTAATGCGGTGGGGCCCCAAATTGGGCTTGAGACCCAGGCTGAGTTTGGTGATACATTTGAGATTGACCTCCAGCCTGCATTTGAGAACCATATGGATTTTGAGATCCAACCTGGGTCCATGTGCCAGGTTGAGTAATGCCAGTAGATGGGTAACCTTGGGCTATTTGAGCGAAGGGATGACCTTGCTGGTATTGAGGTTGGCCCACCTGCTGATACGGAGTCTGGCCTCCCTGCTGATACTGAGTTTGGCCTCCCTGCTGATACTGAGTTTGGCCTCCCTGTTGATATGCAGCAGAGGATTTTCCTCCCATACCGGATGGTTGGGTTTGAGGATGACCAGTTTGTCCAAAAAACTGAGAATATTGGACAGTCGGTTGACCAATTGTTTGGGCAGCTTGGCCCGAAACTTGGGTATACTGGACGTTAGGTTGGTTCGGATCAACAAACGATTGGCTAGTTGGTCCAGTATAGGAACTTTGCTGGAGACCAAGTTGAGCTTGTGGAATGGAAGGGTGGCCTGGGTTGCCAACAGGTTGAGTATGAGGAGTGGAAAAAGTACCACTAGAAGCAAAAGGATTTCCTTGGAAGGATTGTCCTTGTGGATTTTGCTGGTGTGGCATCTCAGGTTGAGCGTACGACGCTTGACCACCATGGTAGGAGGTGGAACCCCAATCTATGGATAGCGGGACTGAAATCTCTCCAACTGATAACTGACTTGCCCTAGTACCAAAGGGTGGCAGGTGTTGATCATACTGCCCCCCAAGTGATACATTAGATGTAGGATCAACGCCTGCAAATAAAGAGGACGAGGGTCAGCTAGAAATAGGCGTTGAAGAAGCCACAGATATAAGCGGAGGAGCTGTCACCGAAGTAGTAGTTGTACTACGAGGTGGTGGAGTCGATGGCTCTGTATTAGAGAAAACGGGTGGTGACCAAATAGAGGTCGGAAAAGGAGATGATATAAAATCGCGCAATGCTTTATAACCAAGAGGCAGTCCCCCAGTAGAAGCGTTCCTACTAACATGTGTAGACTCCATCGTGCTAGGGATTTCATCCCCTGGCATGCCAGATTCGTCAGTGGTAGTAGGCGATGGGTTGTCCATGTCGGAAGGAAAAGGTTTCCGAGGAGAAGTATATTCCCAGAAAGGAATACCGTTCTGAGAAGGCTCCCAAATGGGGTTGGTATAAAACTGATAATCCTTATCGCCTAGAGCGTGAGAGTTGATCGGTTGAACACTCGGAACAATAGGGAGAATTTGACTCACAACCAGACCCTCGGAAGGCGAAATGGGTAGTTTTGCCAGGGTGAAAACTTCACAAAATCCTAGGGAGACTAGCAAAACCAGTTCTTACGCAGACTAACGCGGACAAAATTAACCGGGTTATGTAATAGTGGCCAGATAAGTTATTAAGACACTTGACTTGACCTTTTCATCTTTAAAGAGTCGGGAAAAGGACGAAAAGCTGACTCTAGTCTCCTTCGATTTTTTACTGAGCACGAAGTGACAAGCTGCTCACTTACACCTTTTCTGTTAGACAGTCTGAAAAGGATCAAAAGCTGACTACTCTGGAAATCTAGGTAAAAGGGTGTGCCAAACAAACCGTAAAACTGCTTATACACCTTAGCGATCAGAAGATCACCAAGGACTTCCCGTACTGCAGTCAATCTTCCCGAATGCTGTGTTCAGTGCATTACGGTTCATAGGGCGGCAGACTCGGCTTCCTATGGATCAAAGTTTGCAATCCTATAGGGGTCTCCCAATTTATACTCGACGGTACGTGGGAGCACAGTCCGTACTAGCACCTATCGTTTCACCGTGGAGGAATCACCCAACCACTCAACGATAAACTACCAGGCTTAACGACGCTGGAACACATCTCTAGCCTAGACTTCTAGAATGTGAGCGTTAAATTCCAATGCGTTGTTAGGTTCATTGAAATAATTTTATTGTTCATCTTCAATTAAGTTTCAGTTTTTTGGCCTTAGCAAATGTAATCTCTCGAAATGTCCTAAATGCCACTACATGCAAGAATTGTATTCGTTTCGTTTGGATGAAATCTAACTACAGAAGAGTTAAGAGGCTCATACGAACAAAACGATGTCCAAAATTTCTAATGCAGCTAATCAACAAGAAAGGAAAAAACAAATCTTTTCTCTTTTTCTTCTTTTAAAAGCAAAAAAAAAAAAAACTAACATAAGATGCCTAATTGATGAAAAGCAAAAATCTTTTTCTTTTCTTTTTTGGAAAAATAATATGACAATGCACTTAAAGAGTTTCAAGAGATATTCACCATCACATAGTTCATTCCAAAGAATCTATAGCCAGTTTTGAAACAAAAATAACAACCCAACAAAGCAAAGAAAAGCCAAGATTTTCAAGTAACTATGTAAGCTAAGTCACAACGAAATCAGACAAAACAAGCGAGCTAAAAACGAGAGATTTGCAGTATGAAGTGTAAAACTCATATAACCACCAGGAGAATATGGAAATCAATCAACAAAAAGACCAAACCTGTAAATCATCAATCCACCAGGAGGCTTTATAACACAAAACCACAAAGGTCAAGTTGTAGTATCGGTAGACAATGGCAAACAACTGAAGGATGAAAAACCACCAGCCAATTATCAATCCAACAGACTCCCAGAAAGTATAAAAAACAGAGAGAGACAAACCCAACCTTAAGAGACTGGCAAACAAGTCTATTTAAAAACTTAAGCAGTGTGGCGCGACTGTATGCCTACAACCCGCGCTAAACAGAGATTGGTGCGAGTTGTCATAGAGCAACACGCACCGACCAGCGCGACTGTGTAAAGAAAAAGCGCGCTGGTGGAAAATGCTAGGCAAAAAAAAGGACAGAGTGGTCTCAGGCTTGGCTTCTGGTATGTAGACAGAGCCAGTAAGTAAAAAGACAACAAGAAAACTAACCAAGAGAGTTATTCAGACAAATCAATGAAAGAGAAATGACATGCGAAGCAAGATTGATATTGTCCAGTTTGTAAATCAACCTGGAGATCGACTGAAGTGGCGTTGATCTACTTCACTTCTGCATAGCAGAAGTGTTTCGAAGGCTGCCTGGCCGCTCTTCAGACTCCGTCCACAACTTACAAATCAGACAATACAAACACAAACAACAATAGACACTCCCAGTGGAGTCGCCAAATTGTTGTGGTCGGTAAATCCCCTCTGCGGACAGAGGCGATCCCACTAGCCCGATAGGGGTCTAGCAACAATCATACACGCTATATGCAAGCTCCTAATTGCATAATCAAAAGGTTGGTCAGAAAGACCTACCTGGATTCCAACGCTATTTGTCATGGAAGAAACGTCGCTCCTGTCCTATAGCTTTGGCCGATCACTATCCTCGCGTTCCACGCATGGACACCTACACAAACAAAGAAAAATCCAAAACAAGCATAAAATCCAATATCATACAATTATATATCAGTCAAGCAGGATATAACTCAAATATTACCAGAAGAATACGTGAGTGGAACCATAATAGCAGTCGTTCATTATTCAATAAAAGAAGAGAAGAATTACAACCAATTAAGGCTTGACGCTGCAAATCTCCTCCAACTGGGTCAGCAGTTTGGCATGCCTTGCAAAGCCACTTCCTCTCTCAGAATTTCGGCAGCGTAACTTCTCTCTCAGCTCTTACTATCAATCTAACATAATCTCAGCTTACTTTAGCTCAAAACTTCAACACTCTGACTCTAGCATTTCGAAAACTCTCTTTCAATGTAGGATGACAGTGATTTATAGATGGCAGAGGAGAAAGTATTCATCGTATCCGGACACTTATTGAAGACTTGGTATTTTCCCAGAATAGCCTTTGGACTGAGTTGTCATGGATGAAAAAGACGACACTGAATCATATCCATGGGATTTTTCCTCAGGGAACTGCATGAGTAATGGAGGAAAAAACATTTCAGTGCGCATTGGCCAAAAATCATGACTGATTTTGTGTGGCGCGGGCTTTGTTCTGTGACAGCGCGTCTATGGGCACACCCTCTTTGTAGGAACTGAGCCATTGGCGCGGGTTAGACACTGTGGACCCGCGCTAATGGAAAAAGGGCATTTTCTAAGGTTAATCTTCAAAGGGTGTCTTCAGGGATATTGAAGTTCATACTTAGGAGACCTCAATGTAAGTGTTTTCAAGTTGTGTCACTGGTCACAGGTCATTAAATGTGTCCTCCAATGTGTGACAGCGGGGGTAACAAGGACGGTGACCAACGGTGACAAATTACTGCGTAACAACGTTGTTTGTACTTAAAATTTTATCCATCCAATATTTCATGGAACTTTTGGCAGAATTGTAGAATGCATTCAATGAAGATGTTATCTTTGTTAGCTTTAGATTGGACATGAGCTGAAGTTTCTTGTATAACTACAAGTGGTATGGTAAGATCAATGGGACACAGTGGTTGGAATCTCAATCCTACCTTAAATGTTTAACGAATAGTCAAGTTATGGAGATCCCTATTATATGTGTGTTGGACATAAGGGAAGCTTTCATCCCATGTGCATGGGTTGTATATATGTAAGATCTGAAAAACCATTCTGTTGACAACCTTTGTTTGTCCATCAGTTTGGGGGTGGAAGGTCATGGACTTAGTGAGATTGGTATCCAACAACGACCAGAGGGTTGACTAAAATGTACTTAGGAACGTGTTATCCCAATATTCGATGATGGAATATGAGACCCCGAAGTGCATCCATACTTGTTCAAAGAAAGCTTTGGCAATGAATTTTGTTATGATACTCTTCTTCCAAGTCTCCGGAATGGAAATCTTAGAGAATTTGTCAACAACCACAAAAACATAGTTGTTTCCATTCTTGGTAGAATGGAGGCCCATCATATAATCCATGGAGATAGATTCCCATGGTCAGCTAGGTGTAGGCAGAGGAGTATACAAGTCTTACTTATTGATTGTATGTTTGGAATGACATAGGTAGTGTAGGATCTGATGTACTTCCTAACATTTTGTGTAACGTTTGGCCAACAAAAATACTTCTACAACATCTCGACGACTTTCTCTACCCTAAAATGTTCAACAACCCGACTGTAGTTTACCTCCAAAATCATCTTCGCATACTTGCTTGAAGGAACATAGAGGTGTCCCAGGTGGCACAACAATGTGTCTCGGAGGTGAAAGTTTGGGAATTTATTGCCTTCAAGGAGAATCTGGTATGTGGTGCCGAATTCTGGATGACTCTTGTAAAGGTGCATAAATCCCTAAACCTCATGTCCACAAGAATCGAGCACTGTGGTTACCGTCATAGCCAGTGATTAGATGAGGCAATCTGCAATTTTATTTATTTTTCCATTCAAGTACTTAATGTTCAAATAGAATTGTTGAATATATGTGTATTAAGAAGATAAAATAGTACACATGTTTGCACAATAAAGAATATTCTAAAAGACATCTAGTAGAATGCACAAGTGAACATTTTTGGCTGAAGATATCATGAAGTTTTAAAATTTAATTTTTCCAAAGGTCCAAAGATTCAAAAATTTAAAAATTGAAGACTTCATGATTTTTTCTTCTATAAATGTGAAACGCACAAAAAATCATTCAAAATTCGGGCGATTGAGAAATTGGATGACAAAAAAATTTCGGTATCACTTCACACACTTGGAGGTGATTCCATGACAGGATCTCAGTCCAGGACAGTCAAGTTTGAGTTGCCCTGGAGACTTCGAACCCTCAATGGAATCATCTTGTCCTCCTCATGAGTCATTTTCATTCATAAACCAAGAGAGGGAAGATGTATATAAAAATTCTAGATAAATATGCCGTGGGAGAACCAAAATAAGAGATAATGTTATGATTGCCAAATTTCTATCAAAGGAAACATATATTTCGTTGTTGGAACCAAAGAAAGTAGTAGCACTAACATGTTGGCCATTTCTCTTCCAAGAAATCCATCATCTTAGTGAGAGGACAAAAGTCCACCATTGAGAGAGTCTTCATACTTATTTGAGGGAGGAGAAGAATGAAAGGATATTATAGAAACGAACAAACTTGTTAAGTATTGTTTAGCACGATAACTCAAATGGTTCTCTTCAAGTGTTTAACATTAATCTACTGTATTCAAATTCTACTACCAACAGTGAATAAAGGGAGGATTTTCCATTATTTTGTTGACTTGTTTGATCCATTGTGCATTGTTTCTGTATTTATATCTTTGTTTTAGTTCATGTTTGGGTTCATTATTTGCAATGATTTGTTTATCTAAGTCTGTTCAATAAAAACATCAACTATGTTTGTGCTCCTTTGCAGGGAACAACCAACTTTTAAGGCGGTGCCTTTTGGTACATCAATTTCCAGAAAAAAAAAACTATTGCGGAAATAGTGACCGTACATTTGTCTATTGCTTAATCTAAAGGTTGTGTTTATAGATATTCTCTCTGCATAGTTGGCATACAAGGTGTTTAATACCTATATGCAAGTTTTATAGGACCTTATGAAAATGTGGTGCGCTGAGAAACAAGTTAAATTACAATATCTAGTTGATTGCGTCACTTATGCTCAGACAAACACACACTCCATGGATTTTCCTATGACAGATGTGTCGTCGCGTTTGTGTATTGTGAAACGCGTGTGGTTTTCCAAAAAGTTAAAAGTACCTTGTAAGCCCAACTCTTTTACAGTCAGTTTAGATTTCTTAGCTTCTTTACTAATCATAATTAGTAGAGTAATTAGATTATTTTTGGTTTTCATTCACAACATTCACATAGCTTAATTAGCAAAAGAGTAAGTGGCCCGCTACCCACAAATCTTCTTACTCAACAAAGAATTAACTTCTTTCATTTTATTGGACTAGAAGAAAGTGCTATTAAAGAAGGCAAGTGATCTATGCGTCGATTGCATATGATGTATGAACATGGGCTTGCATATGAAAACTTTCTTAAAGAATTTGAATTCTCACCTACGTATTCCCAAATTAACATAGTGTAACTGGAAAAGGATTAAGCGGCCAATTATGTGCATATCACTTCAGTTTCATCGAAGCAACAATTGAAATATAGTGTAAGTAGTGGAATATTTGGATGAATCACCGAATATCACATCTTCTCACACTTTACATTCTCACTTCATCACTTGTGTACAATTATACACTAGACACTATGCTTCTATAAAATTCATATTAGAAAGCATCCAGTTTCAAGAGATTTTGATACTTAGTTTATTTTATCTTACATATCACACCCTAAGGAAAACTAAGACCCTTAAAAGCAACCATAAATTGAACCAACTAAATTCCCCATAAGGCCACCAAAACATTTATAGCTCAGGTTAGGACCACTCGGTGTAGGTATCCATAAGCTACAATGGTAACGTTACATATTTGAAATATAAGAGCGGACCTTTTAGGGAGCTTAAAATGCTTCAATCATCCCATGGAAAAGAATACCCGATCTAGAGGGAGTTCGTCTTAGGTCTAGTGCCTGTGGTATCTTTTGGGGCTACTCAACCCATCTAGTGCTCAATACTCATAACTAAATACAAAGAAACTAAATTCTCAAATACTCATGTGGGAAAGAGGTGCTTTAATGGCAAAATCTAGGGAACCCTTTCCATATAGGTGATGGTGCGAGAAACACTTGATCCCCATTTATATGCTTAAATTTGTTAGAACACATAAGATAAATTACCAGAATCTTCGCGAGAGCGTTAAACATGCATTGTGTACATTATTAAGACTTATTCAAGAGAATCACATACAATTCAATCAATATTTCATAGAACAAGTCATTCATTAGCAGCATATAAAATAAATAGACATGAACAAAAATACTCAATAATTCTTCAGAAACTTGTATTTATTGATCTCAACTCATCGATTATAGACTCAAATTAACCTGTGAACATAGCTGCAGGGGTCTGCGCACTCACCTGAGGACTCTCCGTAGGCCTCTGTGCACTCAAGTATGGAGCATTTCCTTCTACCTATGCGCAAAAAGCAGAGCCTCCTTCTCTAACCCAATGCCCTATCCCACTTCTCCATGTAACAACTTCTTCCATAGTTAGTTACCTCTTAGACTCGCTCAAACTCGATTATTTATAGACTTTTCCATATAATACCATGGCCCGCGGGGTATGGGTGAATCTCAAAATTGACTCGAAACATATCCAAAACAAGGGGCTAATTCCCTTTGACTCTTATTCCAATCTGCACTCTGCATCCAAAAATCGTGTAGACTTTACATTTTTTTACAAAATTGTACAAAAATTTGGGTTGTCTAACTCCAAACAAACCCAGGGTACCCCTTCTTGACAGGCCCCCAACACAAAAATCATGACTCACCCTTGAGTCACTCTCTTGGTGTCGCAATCTTATTGTGAATATCCCGAGCTCCACTTGGATCACTGCAACTGTAGCAACGCTCTGTGTCACTACTTGTCTAAACTCCTTGAACAAATTTTCCCCGGCTGGTCCTTCTACATGAAGCCTCATCATTCGTTGTTTCTACTGCAGTCCCTTAAGGTTATCATGAATGGAGAGCGTGATTTGATAAGCGTCCTCTAACAAAGACTACAACCTAGACTTTAGCAAGGCCTGTTTCTTCTGCACTTCCTCTACGTATGCCAATAGCTTCTTTCCTTCCCGTAACTTAACAAGGAATGACTCTGGTGCTAAGGCATATGTGGTCACCCTGACCTCATCATATTGGCACTGCATCTCCCTTACGTCTGTTTTCAATTTTTGCTGGTTCGGATCCTCTTGCAAATTGATCGATTTCCCCATAGAAATTCTTCTATTAGAATGCCCAAACCGTAACTTCATCACACACCTGTAATCCCTCTATCTTGCAAAACTATGTTTGTGTGTACCCTACCATCATGGAGGCATAGCACGTAGCGCTAAATCCAGTGCTTGAAACGAGTGGTCCTCAGGGAATTCACACTCAAATTCATGTAGAAATAGATCTACGTCAGTTAAGCCATCATAATAAGGTAATTTTATTATTAATATTGGTATGGACGCTATTGTACTATAATATAGAACCTACAGCACTCCCTTAAGCTAGGAGACGTTAAAAGATAGAAATTGAGTGGGACCCAAATTCATTTACAAAATGGAAGAGAAAGTATTTTTAATTATGAAGATATTAAAGGAAACTCAATATTTTCAAAAGAATTGCATACAAGAAACCATAGATATTAAGTGAAAGGGTTAAAGCTAGGAAAAGCTCCAAAAAGATCCATACCTTCCCCTTGATTTGTAGGGACACTTGAAATCTTCAACAAGATTAGCTTATCATCTTGTTTCACCACTAGTATGGTAGATGTACTTTTTTTTTTCCAGACATTGTATCCCTAATGTAACTCACATTTCAAATTAGAAACAACTAAATCATTTCCACATTAGCAACAAAGGAAATCAAAAACAAAATCATCACACCCACATGCTAAGATACCATCTAATAAAAAAAATCTTTATAGTCCAAGTTTTGGCACTTACAAATATGCAATAGTTAAGCACTTGAGGTTTTTGTTCTTGTATAGTAAATGAGTATTATATATTTTTGTTATCTTATTTCTAATTCTAAAATATTTAAATAGTGTAGCGAATGAGTATTATATATTTTTGTTATTTTATTTCGAATTCAGAGATATTTAAATAGGATACAGTCTGAATAAATGGAAAAAAAAAATAGATTTTGTTATTATTTTTTTCGAATTAAAAATTAATAGAAATGTTTTGTGAGAAAGAGTTGTCAAGTAAATGGAAAAAAAAATAGATTTTGTTATTATTTTTTTCGAATTAAAACTTAATTAGAAATGTTTTGTGAGAAAGAGATAAATTAACCAGAAGTTGCGACTGAGAGAGGTTTAGTATTTTGCATTAGGTTAGTATTTTTACACCATAGCTATTATTGTAATATTTCTTCTGATAAATCTGAAATATTGCTACAATGACAACTAAAATCTGCCCCATTCACTCATTATGGGAGAGAATATGCGAGTTTGACACTTATTATTCCCCAAATGGGATTCCTCAGTTGCTGTTGTTTATGAATCGTGTTTGTCTACCACAGCCATATATATATTAAAGTTAAAGTGTTTTAATTAATACATATTTATGATTAACTTTCATCATCAACATCAACATTTTGGTATAGTTGTAATTTGTATCCATAATATATTATATAACCTTTTCTTTAATCTACAACACGAATTCAAATTGATTCTTTCTAATGCATGGCACTGATTCCAAAGTATCAGTTGGGATTCGAATGATGATTGAAAGTATGCTCTGAGTAGAAGATTAATCCACATCAGCACGGAGTTCCACATCAGCATAATTAACTCAAATTATACTCCGAACATCGTCCAGAGTTGCACTAGATGGTAGTTCATGCATTCGAATACGCATGTACGAAATAAATTCAGATGGTGATTCAAAGTATGCTCTGAACCAACATAAGCTGGAATTTATGTTCTAAATTAACTCAAGTTATACGGTAGTTTCTGTGTTTGAGGTGGCAGCGCATGCGTGCATGATGATGATTCAATTCGAATATGCATGATGATTCAAAGTATGCCCCGAATAGAAGTTTAATTCCACCCACACCACGTAGTTCCACAATAAGTTGGAATTGCACTCCAGTGGAGTTCATTTAAGCTTGACATCAATAATAGGGTACGCATGGAGTTATACTCCAAATATCAGGTAGTAGAGGGAGAGTTAAGTGGGGTGCTGAATCAACTGCAACTACGAAATATTGCGATAAAAAGAGCGTCAATTGGATTTCCAATTCCAGTAAGCAAGCAAAAGTCGGATGGGTGGTAACTTGTTGAGAATTTTTGTTTTCCCTAAATCTGAAGCCTCATGATGGACAACTGCAATCTGAGGCTGGTGACATCTTCAGCATTTCTTTGCTCATTATTCCAATGACTAAACAAATGATGACGATGTTGCCATGCCAGAGATATGCAAGTTGAAAAGTATGTATGACAACTCTTCGCAAACAAGAACTGCAGGTAAATTCCAAACCGTTGTTACCATGCACGGGTGACAACTTTTCGCTTTTTCGCCTTCTCGCTTGGGTAAGTATGAGGGGAATAAAAGTTCTGGATCTTAGAATTGTTAATAAGCAAAGATGAAATTGGTGAAAGAGGAAAACCACTTTCCTAATCTTTCAACCAAGTATTTTATTATGTTTTATTACAAGAAGAGTCGGTGGAAGAGGGCGTACTGAAAAATGTAATTCCTGCAACACGTAATTCCGATTCGTTTTCCTTCTCGGGGGTGGTAGACACAAGGATGTCTCCTCCTCCTGAAATTGATAGCGAGATGCCACCAATATTCGACTTGAATATTCCTGCGGCAGCACAGGAAGGTGATAAAGATGAGAACCGCCCCTCTCACTCTCTCTCTTGGATTCGGTATTTAAATTTCCGTTGGAACGAAGGATTAGCAGCGAAGTCGATCCACTTCAGTTCATTCTATTTGGCGAGCTTGCTGTTAACTGATTTTTTCAATTCAACCATTTATTTATTTGTGTGAAAATTGCATAAGGGGTCCACAAAATTATCAACTCCTGCAATTTTATTGTATATGAAGTAGCTATGATTGTTCTATCTCAACATCCCATCATGGACGCTCATAGTTTTGACGGTTTTCATTTGGCTGTCTGTTGCGTAAATTTGGTTAATCCAACGTATTGGACTTCTTTTACACCATGGAGAAAAGTATTTCATATATCCATGCTTAGTGCATTTCCTCTTTTGGCGTTTACAGTTTGATGTGTTCTTCATCCAATAATATTGTGTTAGTTACTTCAGTAATTTCTCTGCAATTAGATTTGTTATGTACATAGTTATCATTTTCGAAATTAGATGCTTACCTAATTTTTATAAATTCATTCAGTGACCTAAGTTCATTGTTTGGGCAAACCATTCATAACCTATAAAGTTATTTGACAACACATAATAAAATTATCGAGTCACTCACCTTCAGTAGCGGCTGATGGGGATGTGGTTGCTAGGGAAGATTGAAGACATAAAGGCGATGTGTGCACGTAGTGGAAAAGATACTTAAATTTAAATATATTTATCAATTATTTTAACCAAAAACCTCTCTGGTGGATTCTAATCATAGATAATCTAATGGTGAATTCCAACAATCCGTTATGCGCAAGTGTAGTTATACTCACAACAACAACGTGTTTGTTTTTAGTTGCGTAAGGAGTGGTCTACCCAGGCGACTAATTTTCCCAAGAATTGTTTTCCAATGACCGCGAAACACAAACGATTTCCACAGGCTACGACACCATCGATCAACGATTCCGGTTACTATGTTCTCCGTTGACGACGAGTTATTTCACCGTTTCCATCTTGCCGTTAGTGTCGCGTCTGCTCTTTAGGTGGAGCTTCAAATTTCATTACCGCCGCGCCCATTTTAAATTATTCTAGAACTTCCATTACTGCGCATTTGATTTTGAATTTGAATCTCTGTTCTGTGTGTGCCCAAAATATACATGAACAAAAAAGATGCAACTATGGGAAAGTCTTAAGCCAGAGTTCGCAACAGTCACGAAAGAATTGTTGAATTTGTAATTTCAACCGCGCACGGGCAAATATTTAATGCACCTCAAAACCACCCAGCAAAACCACGAACCACGTGGAGGCATTTCGCAATGCTTGTGGTAAAAAGGGGTTTTTGTTAGAGGGCCTCCGAACACCCCAACCAGCTGCCACGTGTCCAGTGTACGAAAACAAAACCACCCTCTCCCCGGACGCTAAAGTTCATTTGTTTTGTCAGAGGTTGGTGAGCGAATTGGTCAACGGACAATCATTGTCAACAACCTGCCCGAACTTTATTTTTACTATAACCGCACGTTTTATTTAATGTTTTTAATAAATGTGTCATAAACTTAGGTAAAAGACTTTATGTCTTCATACGGCATGTATGGGCACGAATTTAAAATAGGCATGGGCATAAGTAGTTGTTTTAATTTTAATGTTTTTTTTATTCACGAGGGGTCGCGTAAGTTTAGTTTTTTACGTAACATGTAAAACCATTTTTTTTTTGTGGTTGACCATTCTGCAAGTGTAAGTGACTAGGTAATTTTTGCACACGGTGAGAAGAGAAACAGGGCTGCCAATGAAAACCAAGGATTGTATTGCAATGTTTGAAATGTATGAAACGCAGCAGCGTGAATTTTTCTCTGTGATGTAAAAAGAAAAAGAATGCAGCAGTGCAGGAGAAGGAGAAGTGAATGAAGAAAACCAGTGGGTTGTTTTGTTTCAAATCCATGAGTTGTTTCACACAGGTGAAAAGGTAAATGAGTAAAACTCTGTAATTTTGTTTTCACACAGTAGTAAATGTGAAAAGAATATTTTACACAGTGGTGTAAAAATCATTTTGTAATAGAGGCAGAGTAATTTAGTTTTTGGTGAATCCCTCACAGTAAGAGGAAGAAATATGTCTCAGTGAATTTATTTTAATGAATGGAAATCTTTTATGGTGGTGCAATACTCTGTGCTCTGTAATTTTTTTTAAAGACTCCTCTGTGCAAAAGATCCTGGTGTAAAAGAAACAGAGCATTGGCTCTGTGTTTTGTTTTTCTGGTCTTGGTATTTTCCCATTGCAAAAATACCCAACAGTGGTATCAGAGCAGGCTTAGGCTCTTTGTTTGATAAAGAATCAATGGAGGCGTCTTTTTGTTGCAGCAGTCAGTTGTTTTAAGTCACAGCAAGTAGTCGAGGAATTCTAGGGCAAGGACTTGTTTGGGTATGTTTAATATTTGTTTTCCAAATTTAATGTGAATCCTTATGTCTACTGGCTGTCGGGCATAGTTGATTGTGTCTTGGCCTTGGGATTTCTCTCCCTGTTGCACCATTTCAACTACGGTTTCGTAAAGCACCATGTACACTCCTTTCATATATTGTGGAAGCCACTCTGTAGCGGACGGATCCCATCTGATCACATGCAATTATAGCCACAAATTTCTCTCAAGTCGGTTCTTTGATGCAGAGGCATTACAGAAACAAGAAAATATTCTTTGATGCAGAGGCATTACAAGAAACAACAAACTGGTAGCACCTCTTAACTGCCGCTGTGAAAAGTTGGAGGTCGTCCATCGTTCGAAAGGTGTCGTAGATATCGTCGAGAACCATGACAAGATGACACATTTTGGCAAAGATGAGTCGGAATGCAGAATGTTTAGGATCAATCACAAAGCAAGATGTCAAAGTGTAGAATTCCACGCGACGATGCCGAGCAAAAGTCAATCGAGAGAAACCCGAATCCTCCCACCATCTATCCACAAATTCATAGAATATAGGAAACCATTAGGCTCTTCACTGAAATACTATACGGAAACTGAAATATCCAAAACAGATTTGATTGTTTGGAAAATAACAATATCCCACGTATCTAACGAAATCACTCTCTCGAATTGTTTGAAAAAATAATTATATGCATATGAGATAATCAAAATCAGTTGCCCGGCTGCAACCAGATAAATTATTGAAGTGCCCTCAACTAAAACATGACCATATAACAGATCTAGTCTGCGTGATATAATAATTAAGATGGTGAATTTCACCTTTGGTTGAAAATTTTAATCGAGAGGTAACAAGAATAATAAAATACATTAGTTTTAAATTTAAAGATAATTTGTGGAGTTAAAGGGAAAGGAAAGTTATGGTAATATAAAAGTGAATCATGTTTGCTAACCAGAATTATATTTCTGTAGTAACTATTTTTAAGAAGCTAATGAATATTGTAAGGATCAGAACTAATTCTCATGAGTTCAAGAGTGAAATTTGACGTTGGTCTATTCCCAAGATTCTTTGGGACTAAAGAATATGCCTTTTTTTATACTAAGAAAGTAGAAGATGAAAACACTTTCTCTTGGATTGTCCGGCCCTTACATTCTTTCTCATTTCCATAACATTTGCCCCATTACCAATTTCAAAGTTGCTAAAACTATAGTAACTTGGGAACCCTTCTTTCTCTTCTTTTTTATCACAGAAATAAAATCTTAAATAATCACAAAACATCCAATAGACCATATTGGTCTAAGTGGACGTGAATCATCATTATACATATATATTATAATTATATATAGTATATATATATATAAAATGTGGACCAATTTATAAAAATGGCTATATGTATGATTAAAATTGTCACGGTGATTAATATTTTATTTATTATTGTAATAATATTTTTCTAAATTATTTAAATATATTTATTAATTAATTAATAAATACTAAATGTAATAATGTTCTTAAATTATTGGAAGTGTGTTCAAATTTTGCTAGTAGTTCAATCATTGTTCATAAATAACATTTTATTATATGGATTTTTTTAAACTTATTTAAAAGATTATTATTAATTAATAATAAAAAAATCATAATTTATACAATAATGTGAAGAGTAATTTTTCATAAATATTATTAGAATTTTGGATTATAGAGCAATTTAGATTTGTTTTAATTCAGATTTATTAAATCTTTGAGAGATCAAAACTATTGATATGTAAACATTTTTTAGATTGAAAAGAAATTTATCCCTTTCAATGAAATCATAAAAAAAATTAAGATAAATTTAAATTAGTTTAGTTAATTTTTCAATTTAATTAATAATAATTATTAAAAAATAGAACAATATAAAATATTATTAATTAAATTACTTTCAATAAAATATAAACTATTTTAAATCATTTTATTATTTATTTAAAATATTCATTTTTAATTTATAATATTTTTATTACTGTTTATTAAAAATTTTTTTGAATTTATAAAAACTAAAAAAACATTCTTTTATTTACAAAATATTGTATATATAGAAATAAAATCTATTTCAAATGGACCAAATCAATCTCAATCTCATCCTATGGGATATAAATTGTCATGTGAAATATATATTTGCATAACAGTGATTCAATATCGTTTGTTGGCTTACAATATCATGAGTGATTCGTCCAAAAAGTTCGTTTCAAAAAAAAATCTATAAATATATTGTTGGACTCTAAATAAATTTTCTGCTCGAATTGAGTGCTTTTGTGCATTTCTCTCGTTTTATTTATCTTCCGTGATTAACGCATCCCATTCCATTAGGTGATTTGCATTGTATTAACATATTCAAGAATGAATAAGGGGAATAGTTGCACATCACTGTTATCCAAATACACATTTCATTTGACAATTTATATCCTATTATGGGATAGGATGACATTGCCTAGGTCAATTATTTATATTATAGTATATACTTATTATTATATATATATATACTATATGTTGTCTTTAAAATTTTATTATGAATTAAATGTATATTTTAATAATATTAATTAAAATAGTTATTATGTTTGTAAAAGTATTTTGAAGAATTATGTTCTTACTTATATTTTTATAATTATTAGAGAATTGAAAAATTATTGAAACGAGTCTAGATTCATTTTAATTCTAGATTTATTAACCTTTGTGTTTAGGTGGATCAAATATCTTTTTCCAAAAAAAAATGTATATAAACAAATTTTATCCCTCTGGACCCGAAGTTAAAATAAACCTATGCTAATTTGATCAAAACTAAAATTAATAATAAAAAAAATTAATTAAGTAATCACTAAATTACAACACTATTTTATAGAGTTGTTTTATGTTGAATTTGTAATTTCAACCGCGCACGGGCCAGCATTTAATACACCTCAAAACCACCACAGCAAAACCACAAACCCGCTTGAGGCATATCGGACGGCTCTTTGGTATGGAGTGGTT
>APFE031726918.1:0-13158 GCA_000404065.3 Pinus taeda | reverse complement strand
CGATTTGACCTTCTACTTTGGAAAATATGATAGTATTTCCAAGCCCTTCCATCATGATAATAAAGAGGAAGGGTGAGAGTGGATCTCCTTGTCTGAGACCTCTCGAAGGTTTGAAGGTTGTCGATGGTGAACCATTTAATAGGATTGAGAAACTGGAGGTAGTTACAACGGCCATTACCCATCTTATCCAGTTATGGCTGAAGCCAAAAGCTATTAGAACTTCCTTGATGTAAGCCCAACTTAGCTTATCATAATCCTTTTCTATGTCAAGTTGTATAATCATTCCTCCCTCCCTATTGTTCTTAAGTGAGTGAACCACCTTGTGAGCTTGAATGATATTGTTGAGAATTTTTCTACCTTCCACATATCTAGTTTGCTCCTTGGACACGAGATTTGGAAGAAGGGGCTTAAGCGAGTTGTCAATTATTTTGGAAATAATTTTGTACACCACATTGCATAATGCTATTGGTTTAACTCTGTCTAGTGGCATAGCACTAACCTGTTTTGGAATCAAGGATATGAAAGAGGTATTGAGTGCCTTCAAGACAATTTCTTTTTTCCTTGAGTCCTCCACCACATCGATGACATCATGCTTGACTATTCCCCAACATGCTTTAGAGAAGTCAACATTGAAGCAATCTGGACCTGGCACTTTTCCTTTTTTCATCTCTTTGATGACTTTGCTGACCTCCTCCTCATTCATTGTTCTGTTTAGATTATAATTGTCTTCTCTTGTCACAAGCTTAGGATTGTGCTTTGTAAATTTATTGATGAATTGAGATCTGTCTAAAAGAGGTTCCTCAGCTATGCCTTGGAAATGTTGAACCATAACAACTTCTATTTCTTTGTGGGTATTGAGTTGATTTCCTTGAGAATATTTGATTTTTGAAATCCTGTTATGAGACCTGTGAGACATGGTGACTTTGTGAAAAAACCAAGTATTCCTTTCTCCTTCTTTTAACCACAGTACCCTTGATTTCTGTTTCCTAAATATCTCCTTTTGTTTGCATAATCCTTCCTATTCTTGTTGATTATGGTCAACTTGTTCCTTTCTCTCCTCGTTGAAGCCATCTGTTATGAGGATCTGGTTAATTTCTTGTAGCTTCCGTTCAAATGTACTTTTGGATTCTAAAATGTTTCCAAACTCATTCTTATACCAATGTTTAAGCCTAGGTTTGATGTGATTTAATATTTTATGTAGGAGGAAATTTTTTATGCCTTGGACTTGCATATCCTCTGTCCATCATTTTTTAGTATTGCTGATAAAGTCAGGATGGGTAAGCCAAATGTTTTCAAACTTGAAAGGTTTGTTTCTTGGAGCTCCTATAAAGGACACTTCAATTTGAACAGGTTAGTGATCTGAGCCACCAAAAGGGAGTATTGTAGCTGACAAATCAGGACCTGTAAGGATGAGTTCCTCTGAGATAATAAATTTGTCCAGTTTTGAGGCCACTTGAGACTCTCCTCCCCTTTTATTTTTTTTCCCAAGGAAAAATCGTAATTTTATTAATTAAAAAAAAATTACATGTTACATATGCTATGGCGCATTGCATCAACAATATAGTTGCTAATCAAAGATCATGAAAACAAACAAGAAATAAATGTAGAGATGGGGAAAAAGTCAAGCTTTTCGCCCTTTTTTCTTCTCAACCTTTCTCCACCACCACTGAGTCCATATTGGAGATATAAGTGCTAGCATTGTGTTAGCCACAGGTTGGGGGTTGTCTTTATCAGAGTCTAATGTTTTTGATATGTATTTCCATTTAGATCCGCTGATATCCATTGATTCTGGTATCTTTATTGACTGTAAGTCTATAGGTTCTTATGGATTTATGTCTTCCACTTTTGGTTCTTTGCTCATCTGATTGGTCTCACTGGGAGTGACATGTTCCACATCTTCTTCCTCCTTGTCATACGAGAGTGGTGGAGGATAGTTCCATCCCTTGGCTGGTTTCCCTATTTTCTTCTTCCTACGAGTGTCTTTTTTGGCTGTTGGACACGTGTTTCATAGGTGTCTTATTTTTGAGCAGGTTTTGCATCTGAATGTTGTATTTTCATATTCTAAAACCTGTGTCCAACACCTCTGTCTATGCTTCAGTTGAATTTGATCTGGAAAACCTTTGGTGAGGTCTACTTCCACACATATTCGTGCAAAAGTGTAGAATCTTTCCTCCAGTCTTTGGGTGTCCATTTTGATGTAACACCCAATAGTGTTACCAATTCCTATGAGTACTTTTTAATTCCATAGCTGTATTGGGAGGTTATGTAGTCAAACCCAAAGTAGCATCCTAGAGACAACCATTGTATTTGCATCAAATTTTGGGAACCATGGTGTGAGGAAGTGTCCTATAGACCACTAAAACACAAGGTCTTTCCTATATTACAAGATCTCTGGCCACTGCTGTAGAAACGTTTACTATGAAGAAACCCTTGGAACATAGATGTATTTGACATTGTGTAGTCTAATTTTTCAAAATCCAATGAAATAGATCAACAGGGTTGGGCCAAAAATAGTTGAATCTACATATTATTGCTTGCTTTTCATAGATAGTGCTATGCTCATCTATTTCGGGTACATCTATGCTGAATTTTGGGGTATAATTCACCTGTTCCATGATATATGGCCTTGGTTCCATAACTGTTTGATTTGGTGTTGCTTTGGCTGTATTTTTCCCTTGAAGAATGTTTTTGAAGGATATACCTCCTCTTTTTTTCCCTTGATGTATTCCTACATTTTTTTTTGTGTGATTCCCACTTCGGTCTCACCTCCCCTTTTATTGTTCCAGGTGAAGATACCATTACTAGTCTCTATATCTACTAGCCTCATGTTGTTTATGAATTTCTGAAATGTTATGGAATCTCTGCCTAGTGATCTGGTTCCACCATTTTTTCCGATAGGGACCTAATCATGTTAAAGAGCCATAAACATTTGTAATCAAATAAACATCCTTGTCCCCCAAAGGTTGGATGACCATTGATAAATAGTTCCTAGATGCTTTAGCATCTAGGATTCCTATTTTCTTAGGGTTCCAAAGTGTGAGAATTCCTCCTACTATTTTATCTGCTTTAACTTCTAGATATTCATATTTAATCAGCCATTTTCTATGTTTTTCTCTTATTTTTTCTATTGAACATTTCGTTTCCTGAGTAAATATCATATTAGGTTTTTACACTTTCATTCTATTGCTGAGATTTATTTGTTTCCTTTTGCTTCCTAGATACCTAATATTCCATGTTGTAAGCTTCATTAAGAAATATTTGTAAAGGAGTCACTAGCTAGGTCTCTCATCTTACCTGAGTTGATCATGAGTTTTCCACATTCAATCAACAACTCAATTTTATTTTCTTCCTCTTTTCCTTCTTGGATTCTTGGGAGTTTGTCCCCATGTAGCCTCCATAGTTTTAACCCCTTCATTGTCCTGAATATCATAGTTCCTTTTGATTCCTGCTCCCCTTCCCTATGTTCTCCAGAGGAAGAGTTGTTGCACTCTGTTAAATTCATCCTTAGATAGTGAATCCACTCCTTTGGTTGTTCCTTCCTCCAGGAACTTTTCTAGATCGAGATTCTCCCTTTCTAGTATGTCCTGTAGTTCATGATCCTATGTACCCACTTTGCTTGGGGTCATCTCTTGGTCCCTATCAAGTTCCATAGTACTTGGCTGATCCTCCCTTTGCTAGCTTTTCGCAGGTCTATCCTCCATTCTCTCATCATTTTCCTTCTCTAGCTGATTGTTTTGAATTACTTGATTCGTTCCTTCATCCCCCTCTTCTTCTTCTAATATCTTGAACCTATTATGACTAGGCTGTTTTGCCTCATAGATTTTCTTTATTATTTTTTCTCCCTCATTTTCCTCTGTCCCCCACCTTGGTAAAGCTTTAACTCTCTTTACCTGAGGTTGCTTTTATGCTTCCCTCCATTTTTCTTTAAGGGTATTCTATGAAGAGGTGCTCGTGTTCATGGCATTTGCGGCACCTGAAGGGTACATGCTCATAGTCCACCACTTGTACCCATTCTTCATCATATACTTCTAAAATTATTTCATCCGGAAAAGCCCCAGAAAGGTCCATTTCCACGCAGATTCTGGAAAATGAGGTATATTTTCCTCGTAGAGTGGCTTATGATATTTTTAAAAAATGCCCTAGTTTATTACCTATGACTTTTAATGATTCTGGAAGCCAGTAATCTAGAGGTAGGGAATATAGTCTTACCCACACCGGCACCGAAGTAAATGTTTCTTGCTCCGGAACAAAGTTCATTACCCATGGCCTCATATAGAGTCCTACAACTGCATAGAAGTAAGGACCTCCTTCAAACAACCAGTATTTATCCACTAGGTTCATAAACACAACTATAAAGAAACCCTTGGATCCAAGGTGTAACTCTATATCTCCCTTAGGTTTCCAATGGTTCTTTATCCATGCATGTAGTGCCTTCTCCGTTGGCGAGAACCCCATGAATTTACAAATCATTGCATAAGTCACCATGTGCTCCTTGTGCGTCTGTAGTGTTGGAGCACTCAACACCACACAGGGTGTGATGGAAACCTTAGGTTTAAATGGTCTTGTCCTACTACTAGGTTCAACCTTCTCGCTATCTACTCCTGTACACTTCTCTCGTCTGACTTCCTCTAGCATCTCTGCTTGCCTCTGTACTCTGTTGTTTTCCTGTTTTCCTTTGTTTGTACCCCCTAATTCCGCTTCCATGGGCTTCTTGAATCAGTTTGCTACAACATGACTGTAGGAGGGAGTGGAGCTCCCCCCTTCTCGCCCCTCCATGGCTTCCAACTTTGAAATCCTATAAAAACCCTAATTCGACGTGTTTTCAGAGATCTCTCTATTACTGGCCGATAATCTACCATCATTCATTACTACTCTACCTACTTGTTTCTAAAGAATTTGTTATATTTTCTTGCATACGTAAAATGGTTATTCTGGCTCGTTTATGGTTCGACATCCTATTGCCTTCTGCCAGTCATGACATAGTTACCACCAAAACCTCTCCAAGAGGATTTCTTATTCCAAGCTGACCAAAGAGTGAAACTGTCGAATTGAGAGACCCTAGATTCATGATGCTCCCATGTTTCAACTAAAATAATAAGATCAATATCACTACGACTCTATCACTTCTACTCACATATCCAGCGTCTTAAACGGCAGGACCATCTGTACACCATGGTAATACACCATCTGAAAATTCTGAACGAGGTAATTTCGCTTCTGAGTGATTTGCAAGTCCCTACATTTATCGCCAATGTTCGAGACTTTCTTTTTCCTAATATACTAGATTTTCATATCTCCTTAAGATGATTGCATCTAGTTTCGTACTCCTACTTCCTTCAATTCCTTGACTTTTGACTTCTTTCCTAAGTTCATACCTTGGTCCTCGCCGGATGCTGATCTTCAATTTTCAAAGTCCTTGTTCTTTATACTATATACTTTTCTGAAATATTAAATTAAAATTATTATATTAATGTCTTTTTTATTATGTTTAATATTTTGGATATTTATTTTATTACTTAATTAACATTATTTAGATTAATTTTAAATTTCAAATTTATTTTCAATATGAGAGAGGATTTAAATTTCTCAAATGAATGTTTTTATGCAAAATAGAAAAAAACTTTTATAATGGGAAGAATTTGATTTATATGAAATAAAGAATCCAAAAGCTAACACATAAATCCATTTGGTTTTTAATAATATTTATACTTTATTTATAAATTTAGCATGTCTAAAAACTTTAAATTATTATAGCTATATATATATATATAGTTGAAATATGAAATATAATGATTATAAATATGAATTATTACTTTAATTTGTATAATAATATGAGTATACAATTTGTTTATTAATTAAATTTATTTATTTTTTCTCGGTAAATACTATCTAGTCTATTATATTATATGTACAGGTGAAATTTACAGTTAGTAAGACAGTCCATCCAGGTCCAGCATTGGCGCCATGGATATCTTAGCTTAGAAACAGAAAGCTCATGGATATCTTAGCTTAGAAACAGAAAGCTCCCTCGCACGGGTAGCACCTACTAGACTTTCAAAATTCTCCAAAAAACCTGCTAAGGTTGGAAACCTGTATGATTTTGACAAGAAGCCAGACATATTGCCGCATAGAGTTAAACAAGAACATGATTGCTCACGTAGGAGCTTCCTTCCAAAACTGACTGTGGATGGACAGAGAACTTACATTGGTCCGACATGAACATGACAGTATTTAAACGAGAGAGTAAACTAGACTAGAATAAACGAAACAAAGTAAAAGACTGCAATTCAACAAGCACATTGATGAATAGAGTCAAAATACCCAGAGAGACCTTCGTTGGAGCTCGCGTCGAAGTGTCAGTCGTCGCGGGGTTCCTTTTCTTCCACGATGGTGCACCATCCGTGGCCCTCAGGGATTCCTTCCCACATTGCTGTCCATGGGTCCTTAGCCCTGCCCTGAGGTTCCGGCACCTCGGGGTGCGAAGGGTCGTGCAGGGGCTCTTTCCCAGAGGTACCCGACTCAGTTGATGGCTGCAGAACTGGGTTCTCCCCCTCAATGATTTCTGGATGTGGTTCCGCCAATTCTGGGGGTTTTCCTTCATCATTCCCTTCTGGAATTTTGGTGAAGAGGACTGATATATGGGCATTGATGCCTGCATTGTCTTTTGAGCTGCCCCAGGGTGAACACAGCTGAACCTGGCTTCCCTTCACTCGAGCAACCGACCTCCACGAATTGACCAGCTTGAAGTGGTGTGGCCCTCACCCGCCTGTAGCAATAGCAACAAGAGAAGTGGTGGTGCTCGTCCGCTACTGGTGTGCGAGAGGAAGAACCTCTCCTCGTATTAATTAAATTTATTAACCTCTGTATTTTTATTAATTACATATTTGATGCAAGTTTTTATGAGATGTCTATTGCGATATTTCTTATAACAATTTGTTTATAATTTTATTAATAAAAAAATTACAATATAATGAATCAAATCAAATTAATTTATTACTTTTATTTTCTATTATATATTTTAAACTAAATTGGCATGAAGTTTTTTATATTGTTGTACCATTATAACATTTCCATGTATTAGATTAGATGGTCTATTGTCTAAATACAAATCTTATCTAAAATTAGAGTTATTGGGAAAATAAGGCTCTACTACCCACATGGAAGAGGTATTGTCATTTCCATGTTTGTGTTGTTGTTATATAAAGTTATACTAGGGGGTCATATAAATGAAATAGTGATCAATATCAATTCATGATAAGCAGCATAATACTTGTCTCATTAACAAATTACAAATTATAAAAAGTAACTAAGCTATATCTTTATTTTAAATTATTATTAAATAAAAAATTAATATAGGATTTAAACATATATACATTTTAAAAAGACATGGACAAAATTTTTAACCTTGAACATTCACTAGAGCTTACCATAGACATGTTGAACTTGTAAATAGCTTTTGATATAATATGCTATATGACATTTTTTTAATTAATCAATTTGAGATAAATTAGCATAGGTCCATTTCAAACAAGGATCTATCATGAGCCCAGCACGATCCAATTTCTTCACCTATATTTTTTTTATGAGTGAACATTATTTAAATGTTTTGTATAGTTATTTAATCTTTTCTAGTTTTGAGATTTTTAAAATTTTATTTTAGCTACATGACCAAACTTTCAACTTTGATGAGGGTGGACATGGTTACACATCATACTCTGGTGTAGAATGAGCCTATGACTCAATTAATTAAAACACCATAATTAACTTGGAAGCAAATCCTAAGTATTTATTGGTGGATACTACTATGAATATTATACCATATTCCATGCCAGTTTAATCTCTTCGTTTACCTAATAATCAATTATAATTAAATTGTAACAATAGAGAATCTATCTCTAAACAAATAATGGAAAAGTAATGTCGGCTGAACTAAAAAATAACAATAATAAGATATATCTATATGTGTACTTATAATATATTAACTGGATTCATGTAGTAAAGTAGGAATCTAAGATGAAAATCTCTCTACCTCTGACGACGAAAGAATAAAACAACTTTGTTATAACTTGCATTAACCTATGAAATAAAAAGCGATTGAGAGTGAAAGAACGCAATATACTTTATTGTTAGAATACTCCGGCATCAACATCGATACATAGCTGGGTGAATAGTGGATACCCACAGTGAATTTTCACAGAAGATAGAAAATGTCGAGGCACGGGGATAAGTGTTTGTCTAGGAATTCCTTCAACGGCCTGCAACGCCGAGAGTTAAACGGGAAACTGCCAAATAGTTTCTGGGATGCAAATAGTTTCTGGGATTACCATGTACATGTCTTCTACATAGACGAAAGGGTCACACACTTGGTTATAGCAGATGACATAATATGCGTTTCTTGCAATGGCCATCTCATTCCATTTGGACGGCAGGGGAAAGTCTGGCCTTTGAAGGACGAATATGGTAAACCCATAACACTGAATTGTCAGATGGAGATTGTATCTGCCTACTACAATTCTAATAATAATTCACGCATAATCGTTGGTTATCATCAATCTTTGCCCTACCTCAAGATTATAAGCGTGGAAGTAGCATCTGTAAAAGCAGGACGAACAGATGAATACAGAGATATCTATGCCGAAGAAGCGGACGCGGTTACTTGGGATTTCGATATTCCAAATTGCAGAGGCGTGATTTACAATAAAGATGAGAGAGTGTTCAAAGTTTTTGATTTGAAAGAATACAATCAGATATGCACCATATCACTCGAAAGAGGTATACCAGTTGAAAGGAAAATAGAATGGTTTTTTCAAAGTCGTGGGAATATGTACGTAGTGATATATTTCGATGGAGGATTCCCAAGAAATACGAGCGATGTATCGTTCAAAATTTATTCGAAACGGGATGGAGAACTGTGTCAGGAAGGTATCATCCATCTCAACCATCATGAAGCTCGGTTACAGTTCGCTGCGCTCTGCGGCGATGATAGAATATGTCTGCAACAACATGGATGTAATATGCAAGTGATTGATATATCTGGTGAGGTCCCTCAAGTAATACCAACAAATTTAGAAGCAATTGTGGAGCCTTACTATTTACCTAAATTGGACTGTTTCTTGTGATACACCAGAAGTCGAAGCCTTCACCTGTGTAATATGCGAGGCGACATTTTGATCACTTTTGAAGACCATCCGATCCGTCTGCCCGTCTTTGACAAGTTTCAGAGGGGAACTTACATTGCAAACGAGATTATAATCATTTCCTTCTGCGATGCAGTGAGGCTGTTTGAAAAATGTACGATCAATATTAGCAGCATTATTACAGGAGAATGTCTCGCAAAGATTACGAATGAGCCTCGTTCTCAGATCAGAGAGCTTGCATTGTCACGTGAAATCGTGGCACTTGCATACGACGAAAGAATTGGAGAGATTTTCACGCTAATGAAGAGGGAATTTGCTGCGTGTGGTCAAAGAATTTTCCCTCTGATGCTTGGATGGAGTATGAGGATGAGTGAATAGAGTTTAATCTATCGTCAAAAAAACCATTTCTCGTTATAATTCTAATTCTTATTTCTTGTTCATATCAGTCTGTAATCATTACATTGTTATTTTTATTTTTGTTTCTTAGACTCTCTTATTATTTATTGTTTGTCATCACTTGCGGCAGTCACATTACCACACCATTTCTTTGTTGGTATGGTAAGGTTATTTGTTATTTAAAGCATGGTGAATTATAATTCCCTACGTTTATTTTAATTTTGGATTTAATAAGAATCAAGAAGAATCAAATCCGTGTTTGGAGAAATCTTTGAAGAAATTAGACCTGTGATCTAGGCTTGTTTAATTATTATTTATTAATTATAAATATAATTGTTCATTTTTATTTTTTGACTAAGTTAAAATGTTATTAATAAAAAATTAATAGGGTGAGGGAAAATTTTGGATAAAATAATATTATAATATTATATGTTACCAAGTATTTATTATCACCTGGCTCAATAAAATCAAAGAGGGTAGGGAAATACTAATTTAAATGTAATATTATAACATTTTACATAATATTTCCCATCACACTTCAACCTAAATATTACATTTTATTCTATATTTCTCAACCCTTGTTAATTTTATATTTGGGTTTGTTCACTTTCAAACTTTAAATATAAAGAAGTATTACAATACGAAATGGACCAATTGAGGGGAAAAATAGGGTAAAACATAATATTATATTATTATATTTTACCTAATACAATCTCATATAATATAGGTAGACCTAAGAGAAGACTATCCACAAGTGAATAGTGTATTGATGTTCTAAGGAGGTTCCTGAGCTAGACTTGGGCCAGTGGAATCCTTTCTAGATCCTTATAGGTTGGGACTCTAAACTCGACCGAGGGTCTTGAGGTTTGGAGACTAGACAAATTGAGAATTGAATCTAGATTGTGTGGACGAGTGGAAGCTCAGGAGTAGACCTCGGATTGAAGGTTAGGAGGAGAGACTTATAGTTTTGTTGGTATAGTTAATGTATTTACATTAGTCCTTACTTCTTCTTAGGAATATATAGAAGTACCCAATTTGTATAATTATGTCAAGAACCGAATTAGTTAAGTAGGAAAGGACTATGTAATGGTGTCACAACAGTATGTACATTCTTTTAAAATAAATTCAGAAATATAGATTATAAATAGTAAGCTTTTGTTAATTAAAACACCATAGTAGGAGCATAAATTCCATGGATAGAACTTGGATTATTTTCCCTAACAAAGAAATAACGCATTTCTAGTGTAATAAGTAGATAAATGCAAGATGATACTAAACCAAGTGAACACATAAACGAATAATAAGTAAACTGCATACATTTCCTTGTGAACAGTAAATAATTTGCAAAAAAAATGGAAATTCACACTCGCAGATACCTGGTGAAGGAACAATAATGCTGGAACAAGAGCTTCAACAATGTTTGATCAAACTAAATCTGGCTCCCACATGTTATGACCCTATCCAAGGGTATCAACACATGGCTCCTCAAGACCTTGGGTTGGTGTCTACTAAACTAAACTACAATTCGAAAGGTGAATAGAGTCTCGTGACTCTGTTTTCCACCACCATATTTTCTAGGCTATTGGGTAACCAATTAAGCTAGAACAACTACATACATTAGAAGGGACCATGAAGGTCTTGGTAAAATAAAAAACAAGAAGGAAATAGAACCCAAAAGGAAAAAAGAAATTGTACATTTGAATGAAAAACTTACTGTACCAATTTAAATATTAGAGAAAATCAATCTCTGTGTGTAAAGCTACGAAAACACAACAGTCCTTTGATTTAACAATAAATAGAGCCATTGTTAGAAGTAGTTCACTCATAAATCTGAGTAGACTAACGCTATTGTAAGAAGAGACATTTGTAAATTAAAAAAAAGACTTCAAAGTCAACTCGAATAACTAGACATTTTCTCCAAGAACTTAGTTGAATTGTAAGGGGTTTGAGTGGTCTTGGTAGCGGGAACTCCATTGAAAAAATACAAAAGAAAAACCTAGTAAGGCAATGTGACATATTTGAATCTTAAAAAAAAAATAACAAATGCCTTATCCAAACAATTAGTAAGTCAACACTTCTATTACCGGGTATAGTATGAAAGAAATTCCCATACTAATTTACAAGGCAAACACTTTTTCTGTCTAAACCAACTAATAAACCACGTGAACCCTGAGCCAACATAAGAAGGTTTGTAGAGTAACTTGGCATCGTATATCAGAAGGAGAATTGGCATCTCTATGGTTGCAAAGAAAACCTGGCAGCAAGAGGACAACAAGCGGTAGATAAACCCGCTAGTAAACAAACATTTAAAGACCTCTGTAAATGAAAATCATAAGAGGGGAAACAAAATATTTTGAATAATTAACTATTGCAGAATTAGGTCGAACCTATCACCTAGGCGAGTAAAATGATTGGAATCCACGGAGGAAGAGAACCTATAGATTAAACGAACAATGCAATTAGCAACTGGCAGAGTATCATGATGATTTACGAGAAACACATAAGGAAAAAGCTTATGAGTGTTGGAAGGGAAAGACAAATCTCATGAATAATCGTGGAGCAAGAGATGATTGTGTTGGAGGGATCTTTCCTAAGGAATGAAGGTGACCCTACTGCTAGGAAATAAAACTCAAGAGAAGACATATGGTGGTCACTGTGGTGGTGGATTGGATAAGTTACCCTCGAAGCAGTCTCGTGGTTGAATTTTCCATAAACCTTAACTACATTAGAGTTGCAAAGTGGCAGAACTCTAGAATGATCTCCACTGTGCATGACCACCTTTCCAGATCAACGTTCTAGATCTTGGCACACTAACCCAATAGAGAATTCAAGAGAGTTCGCCATGTTTCCATGGCGACGTGTCTTCATATTGGGGAGGCACCAGTATAGGGACACCTATGTTAAATGTTTTGGAATCATACCTATAGTCTTGCTGAAATTAGAAGGTTGTCTAACAAGCCCATTCATGAGAGGAAATTAACTATAGGAACTAAGAAGGATTATATATACAATAATTTTCTAGTGAGCAACACATAAAGTCAACAACCATATAATGCAAGTTAAATTCTACGGTAAATGTAGGCATGCCAAGGATTTTTACATTTAACATAGAGATCAAATAGTAATTATTTACTGGCTAGATAATTGATAGGAATTAAAAAAATGTGTGAGTGACATGTTGTTTGCACGTTAGAAGTAGTATTAGTGCTGAGTGTTCAACATTGTGGGCAAGCAAGATAAACTAATTATCAACATTTCTATCGCACAGAGAAAAGAAAAAACAAGATGCGGAGTGGAACCAAACGTGATTAGGGTGTCACGTACTCTATATAGAAACCAACCCACAAATGTGGGTGTAGTTGGGACAAGACTGGAAAATGAAACGTTTTTGGAGATGGTGCACCAGCTGTGAATGGAAATGAGGAACCTTAGAGCTGACAATAAAAGCCTCCTATAGGAACAAGAGAGGATTCTAAAAATTCTATCAGATCGACAAAATCATCAAGTACCCAACCCTAGTGCAGGAAATGGGGTCTGCACAGAGACAATTCATCATGAGGTGTACCATAAGGAAATAGAAGGGGGACGTAATGACGGGGAAAGAAGCTTTGCAAAGGTCCCAAGA
>APFE031726917.1:28698-39249 GCA_000404065.3 Pinus taeda | reverse complement strand
TTATAAATATGGTATTTGGGCCTTTGGCCCATAGGATTCACTTAAATAAAACCTATTCTTGAAAATGGGCGAATGGGTTCACTTAAATAAAACCTATTCTTGAAAATGGGCGAATGGAAGGTTGTAACTCCTAATTCAAGGGCTAAATTTACCTTTTTTACCCTCTCCCTTAAAATAAGGTGGGCTATTTGAGGTGATTTGTAAAAATGTACTATGATACAAAATATTCGCGCACTAAAAATTTAAAACCCCTTAATTTCACCAAAGGGCGAACATTCGCCCCTAAAATTATCCTTGCCCAGCGCCAAAGGGTTGTGGAGAGGTGACTCATTTTTTTATTTTGTTATTTTTCCTTAAAGTTTTATGTGAATCATAATTTTTGGAAAAAAACCTTTAAATATAATCATCTTTGGACATAAAATTCATAAACTTTGTTATTTTTTCAACATTTTATGGTCAATTTTTTCCATAAGATCCTTTATTTGACATGTCATTTTTAGCGAAAAGGGCTCGAAATGTGTATTTTTTTTTAATTATACTATATGGAACATGTGTATTTATTTGTCAATTGTTTAAAAATTTTAAATCTTTAATGACAATTATTTTATTTGTATTGAAGTATTAATTAACAATACATAAATTCCCTGATGGGGGTGAGCCCCGAGGATAACCAAAGGACGAGGGGATTTAAACCTCTCCACGTGGTAAGTTAAATGTAGGTGGAGGGCAGTAGAGTGAGCTCGGGAATCAACCCACTGAAGTCTCTAGAAAGGCAGAGGGGTATAATGATTGGAATTTATGCAGCAGCAATAGCATTTGCAAGTCAAGCGATGAGTAGCAGGAGAACAAGAAATCAATATTAATTGATGGAGAGTCTCCTTGGAACCACCATCTAGTTATTTGGGGAGGAGGAGGCTCTGATTAGAAGAAAATTCAGTTCAATGCCTTTCAAGGAGACCAACAATCAATTTGTCTGCACAACTTAGGACCCCAGCTTGGTAATCACCCTGCGTCAAATTGAATTGGTCATCTGGTGTCCATGCATCCTGTCTCTATGGCATAGTTTGTGGTGGACGATAAAAAAAATGTGGTAGATGGTTTGCCAAGTTATTGTTGAAGGTTTTGTCGCTAATAATGACCACCTCTCTCTTTATGTGTATTAATCCTAGTGGGATGCTTTGGCCCGTTATTGATTCCTCTCCCTACTTTGTCTGTTTTTGGAAGAGTGAGTCACTTGGGCCGGTGCATGGTGGGCATGGGCAAGCGCAATAGGGATGCAACGTTGTTTTTTCAATTCTCGTGGGTGGTAAAATTCAATATCATATTGAGGATTTACGGTGGTGGGTTCATGGTTAACCCCCAAGTGTAATCTCGGGCATGAGGCTGCTTATCAGGCACTAGAAGAATGATCTGGCTGTGCAAGCATCCATGAAGGGAGGGAGGCAACCCCAGGATGAACAATTGGGAGAAGGAGGGAGAACTAGTGATGTCGAGGGAGGATTCTCTGGGGAATGTCGACTTTCTAGCTCCGTTCAATTCAATTGAGGTCTGACTCCACCTCCTTCAACATTCTCTAGACTGACTCTATCAAGATCACCATCTAGACCATGCAAACCATGTTATCTTCTTCACATATATAATGCACAATAAACGATGCATAATGGACCGACAAGCCTCTCTCAGACGAAACCAACAAAATCCCTTGGCTCATACGGATGACTTTGAGACTCGTTTGGCGCACATGGAATCCCACATCCATGACATGTTCCACAGGCTAGCAACTCAAGAAAATGAGGTAGCTCTTCCCATTGCAGAAAATGCACCAAAATGAAAGTAGGCTTTGTTAAGTTTTTTGGAAATTTTGGTGTCTGGTGGGTAGTGAAGCACAAGAAATCTAGTTTTTGAAGTTGTTGTCGTCTTTATTCTGTATGTATCTAGAGGCCAACAAATCCGGTCGAAGTGAGGCCATTTTTACTCATTTGAAGAACTTCTCATGATGTAATCCTACTATAAATTAATAGAAAAATGTTGACTTACAAACAAAAAAAAAACAATACAAAAATATTTATATAAAATCCTAACTTCAAAATATTATTTCTTTAACTTTGTGAAAAAAAATTGAAATTTTTTATTACAAAAAAATTGGAAGGAAAAACAACAAAATATAAACTTGAAAAGCCCTTAAAAAACAAACACCCCATAAAGAAAAAGAAAAAGAAAAATACAACTTGAAAAATGGTTAAATAACCAACAATTTAAAAAAAGAAATGCATACTTAAGACATAAGAAAATTTAAAGTGTCACAAATAAGCCCCCCTCAAAAAAAAAGTTGATGTTGCATGAATGCTTTTCAAAATCACCAACATTTCAAAAAAAATCCATACTTAATACATAAGAAAATTTAAATTGTAAAAAATAAGCTCCCCCAAAAAATAGGTTGATGTTATGTCAACACTTTTCAAAATTGGCATGAAAATCATGACTTTTTGTGACCTCTAAAAAAATGTGAACTCAGTACAGTTTTCATTAAGTGGTGCAACACTCAAAACTTAAGACAATATAAATTTTATTAAATTAAATCACACTCCAAACATGAGCATTACAAACAATTACATGGTTATTTATTTAGAGGAGAGAAGTATCTCGTATCTCTTCTAAAGAAACTTCCTCCTAGATATTTGGAGGAAGTTGAGAGATATCCTCTCAATTTTAGGATTCTATCCTAACTTCCTTATCTTCTAATTAATTATAGAAAACCCTAGATTCTTTAATTAAATAATTACATAAAAATTAAGTATGAGATGCTCCTGCATCATACTATTGGGGAAGAAAAATTTCATGGCCTTGTGACCATGAGTCTTGTTTTCATGTCTTCCTGGATCCCATATATAATGTTGTTCATGTTCTTTTCCTTCTACATCCGCTTCTCAAACTTTACTATAACTCCACTCTTGCTTTTCTGGCTGCAAAACATTTGTCTTCACCATGCTTCTGCTCACCATTTCAAGAGGAATTTTACTAACCACGAAAACCATCAAAAGAAGAGTATATGACCTAACCAGTATACCTTCACTCTTATCCCATGCTTGTAAACTTGTTTCCTGTACTATTTGTTCTGCTTCAATGTGTTGATTGAAATTTGTCTTGATGTTTCCAACGGATTCTTCAACCTTCAAATTTACAACAACTTTTAGAAGTTGTCCATCCTTACATTCTATCTTTGGTTCATTATTCCTGACGAGCATTCCATTCAAGTATTGTTCTTCATCTCTGATAAGAACAAAATTTGGTTTTTGTTCTCTTTCTTCATCTTTCTCAATCTTCACGACAGTTTCAAAAGATTGTTCATCACTTGTATAAAAACCTTTGTGAGTTGCTTCCTCATACTCAATTGCTCTGAGTTCTTCCTTCAACCTGTATCTCACCTTATGTCTCTGTTTCTTTAAAGTTTGTATGATGACACAAAATTCTTTATCATAAGAACAATATTTTTTCTTGGCTTGATTAAGTTTTTCATTGTAGTAGGCAAGTGGTTTTCCTTTTTGACTTAGAACAACCCCTATTGCAATTCCACTAGCATCAGTCTCAACCTGAAACAACTTATTAAAATCTTGCAGTGATAAAATAGGTTGTTCTATGATCTTTTTCTTTAATAATTGGAAACTTTTATTAGCTTCTTTTGTCCAATGGAATGGTTGATTTTTCTCCTTAATAGTTTCTACAATTGGAGCACATATGCCACTGAAATTTTTAATGAATTTTCTATAGAAGTTTGCCAATCCATGAAAACTTCTTACGTCTGAAATACTTTTTGGAGTTGGTCAATAGATTATCGCCTTCACTTTCGCCTGGTCCATCTTTAGTCCTTCTCTTGAAATCACAAACCTAAGTACAATAGTTTTGTCTTTATGAAACTACACACCTTTAGATTGATTAACATTTTCTCCTATTGTAGCTTCATTAAAACCTTCTTAAGATGTCTTAGGCACTCTTCCTTTGATTTACTGTAGATTAAGATATCATCAAGGTAATCTATAACAAATTTTCCAAGAATCCTTTTAAAACTTCATTCATTAGCCTCATAAAAACGCTGAGAGCATTGGAAAGTCCGAAGGGCATTACCAACCATTCATATAAACCATTATTAGTTTTAAATGTTGTTTTCCATTCATCGCCTTCTCTGTTTCTGATTTGATGATATCCATTTTTTAAATCTATTTTTGAAAAATATGTTGCGCCACTAAGACAATCTATAAGATTATCAATACGGGGTAATGGAAACATGTACCTAATCGTCGTTTTTTTGGTTGCTTGAGAATCTGTGCACATTCTCCATCCACCATCCTTCTTTGGAGTTAATACTGTTGGAACAACATAGAGACTTAAGATTTCTCGAATAATACTTTATACAAGAATTCCTCCACTTGATTTTTAATCTCTTCGTTCTCTTTTGGAGTCATTCTATAAGTTGCTTTGTTTGGAAGGCTAGCACCTGGAATGAGGTCAATATGATGGCTAATACTTCTAATGGGAGGCAATCCACTACAATATTAATAAATTCATTCAACATGTTTTAATTTCTTCTGGAAGATCATTCAGATTTGTATTTGTGAGGACTACCTTTAGCTTACCAATCAAGGAAAAATTTATCTCCTCATGCTTAATTTCTTGAAGAAATTATTTCCCACTAAGTAACATTACCTTGGATTGGTCTTCTTCTTGTGCTTTGTCATTTTTCAAAGGCAAAGGTACATGCTTGTCACCATCCTTTTCAAAAGTGTAGGTATTGTTGCTTCCATCATGCATTGCTTTCTTGTCATATTTCCATGGCCTTCCAAGAAAGATATGACATACATCCATAGGAATAATATCGCAAAGAACTTTATCCGTATAACTTCCTATTTGAAACTCCACTTCACATTGTTCATTAACCAGTATTTGATGTCCTTTTTGCAACCATGAAACTTTGTAGGGAGTAGGATGTTTAGCTTTTCTTAAATTTAACTTTTCTACCATTTCATTAGATACTAAATTATCATTATTCCACTATCAATGATAACTTTACAACATTTTCCTCTTGACTTACAGATAGTTCTGAACAACATTTTTCTTTGTGTAGGTTCTTTTACTTCTTCAATAGATTTTAATAAAGTTATTTTCATCATCAAAGATTCACCAGTTTCAGGTGCATTTTCATGTGTAGAGGATTGTACACTTTATGTATCAGTTTGTGTTATATGTGTGCTTCTTTGATTAGAAAATATTTCTGGACATTCATTAGCCTTTCATACATATATAACATCTTACCACAAAAGATCGACCTCTGCCTCCTTTGATATGGTCTTCGTCCTCTGAAGTCTCCTCTTGATGATTTTGCCTGTTGTGAACTTCTACCTTCTTCTCTTTGAAATCTTCCACTAAAACTTCCTCTGCTTGATTGTCCTCAACTTGATGATCCTCTGCTTCATCCTCTTTCTCTTTGACTCTGCTTTCTTGCCAATTTTTCTTCAACCTTAAGAGCTATCTCGTAGGCTTCTTCAACTGTTTTTAGAGGGCAAAACATTCAATTCATCCTGTATTTCAAATTTCAACCCATTAATGTATCTAGCTAATTTTCCTTCATCAGTTTCCAGATGACCAGATCTTATAATCAATCTATAAAAATCCTCCGTATATTATTTTATAGACATAAATTTATACTTAAGATTTTGCATTTGGCGAAAGAGATTTAACTAATAATCTCGAGGAAGAAATTTACCTTTGAGTTTAACCACCATTTGATCCCAACTATTGATCTTTCCTTTGTTTCAATTTCTCCTTTCAACTTGTACGTTGGCCCACCATAATGTAGCATGTCCCTTTAATCTAGTAATTGCGAACTTAACTTTCTTCTCGTCCGCTAAACTTTCATAATCAAAATATTTATCAATGGCATTGATCCAATCGATCAATTCTTCAGGATTTAAACTACCTTCATACATAGGCAGTCCAATCTTGGCTTGGAACTTATTCCCACGATCATCTTGACCATCTTCTCTTCTAGAGTTTGTTCTTCAGCTTCTTCTTCTTAGATTTCTTCTACTTCACTCATATCACCGATGTCGACATCTCTTTGACATGTTGTCTCCAATGCGTCCAATATGGTTCTAATATGTCTCACTTCATCGAGTAAGACCTGGTTTGCATTTGGTCTTCCTCGACCAATTCTAGCTCCTCTAATAAAAACCATTTTTATCTTTTAATTAAGATAAAAAACAATAATCCTTAAATTCTCTTTTAATGACCACAACACTTTGTAAATTTTATGCCTTTTAAAATAATTACGCCGCAAGGGGTTTCCCTCTGGAAAGAACTCTCCTTCAGTGCCACAGTGTACATTTTTGAGCCATTGATTTTGTTGTTAGACGATGGAATTAATATTCACCGTTTGATCATAATTACAGGTGCTAAGTGGAGATGTGTTAGAGTGATTTCTTAACCAGTTTGAGAGTCTTAAACGGTTGGACAGTTTATTAACGGTGGGACGCCCTCTTCTCTAATAAGCCACAACACCAACACATGACAGTTTCTTAACCGTGGAACGCCCTGTCGCAACACCAACAATTTAACGGTTGGAAAGCATCTTCTCTGAATCGCAGCACCAATGCTTAACAGTTTCTTAATGTTGGGACACCCTCTTATCTGAGTTGCAACACCAGCGGGAAGCAGTGGCCATGGATTTTCACTGCAGCCAAAGCGTTTAAGGGATGTAGACCCCCTTTTTATAAATGTTTGTTCAATGGCCGTGTCTTCCTCTGTTTATGCTACTTCGGGATGGAAGCCCTGTTATTATAATCTGCATCGTTTTCTGGAATCTACCATAGTTCCTCTTCAATATGATCCCCCATTCTATTTCCAATAATTTTGCGGGTGTTTTTATATCTTCTTTTCTGAACACTGTATTTTTAACAACAAAATGTTTTCTAGCTATTGTTCTATCGTTGGCTCTTCATTAATTGATAGGAATAATTTTTGGTTTCACAGACATTCATGAAAGGATAGAGGGATTAGAAAGCCAAATCCATGCCCTTCTTCCATCTCGGTGATGGCAAGCCAAATCAATGCCCTTCTTTGGTCTGGGTGATGCAAAGTTAGATTAAAAATTGTACCTACCAATAACCAACTGCTTCATGTTTCTCTCTACCTTCATATAACATAGCTCATCACACTACATGCACGCAAAAACAGACAATGCAGTAGATATAAAGTAAACTGCCTTAAAAAATGAGGCTCTGGACTCTCCAAAATTTGCAACAAAGAATGAAAGAAATAAACCAGAGCATGCTCTTATCTCCGAATGATTCAAAAACTTTGTATATTAATATTCAATTTATAGTTCTGTTAAAAGTCTCAAAAAATTTATTTTCATTCCAATCTTTTTGAATCAGTATCATATATTAACAATCTACATTTTTGGCTAACCTAATGTTTTAAGCATCCTTTCACTTTGCAGGGGTGCGATGGGTTTGTTCTCATTGACTCAAAAGAGAATAATGTAGCCGAGAAAGACTCGCCTGTTAACAATCCAGGCCTCTGTGGTTTCGAGGTGATTAACAAAAAAATAAAAAATAGAAACCACCTGTTCCAAAATGGTTTATTGTGCTGATATCCACGCATTTGCAGCTAGATATAGCGCAATAATTATTATTTTTTTTCTTATTTTTTATATCATTAGATAATTTTCTATTTTATTATTTATTTATTTATGAGATAAGTTTAGTTTTGAAAATTAGTTTAATTGGTTTATACATTTTCTATTAAAAAATCAAGGATTCAATTCTCATAAATACTTAACGAATTTTGTAAATACAAGCATCTCCAGCGGGATCTCTTCTGAGTCGGAAAGTTCCTGCTGGGTGAAGAGATTGAAGAATTTCACGTGCGGCAGAAACTCCAACGAATTTACCTCCCCGTTTTTCAATGTAGAATAGCTTACACAGAGTTTCCCATTCAAAGCTTTATCCCGAGAAGATATGGTCATACTTTCTGGTAAATAAATGCATGCAGTGCATGTATTGGACCTTCAAACCAAGATAAATTTTAGGACAAAACTTTGTGGAGGTTGTTTAATTCTATCCCAAGCTCCACCATTGCTTGAAAATTGAATATGTAATGTATGTTTTTTGATATGATCTTTGAGGAGCACACACCATTGAGTAGTCGCAGTGCTCTTCTTTCATGAATAGGCTTTACAATTTCAACAAAACTCACCCGGCGGACCCATCTCTTGATCCTGTGTATGCTCAGGTACTGATGGCCCAAACATTTTTATAGATTATAATATTGTTTGATCATCCTTTATAATATGAAAGAAAAAAAAAATATGTGATTTTTCATAATATTACATATTCATAAATTTGTGGTGATGAAGTAAAAAAATCATTCTTTATTATTCAAATTTGATGTTAAATTGTGATTTTCAATTTATTAATATAATTTTGTTTTTTTATTTATTTTTAGAATCTAATTTATTTGTATTTCTTTAATTTAATATTAAATTAAGTTTATTATATTTGTTAATTCATTAATAATTAATATGATATTATAATAAAATATCAAAATTTGATTAATATTAAGAAAAGCCAAAAAAACTTTCTTGTATTTTTACTATTTAATTTTAGAAACTGATTTATTTATTCATTTAAATTAATATTAATTTAAGTTTATAATACTTACAATACATTAATAATTTAATATGAATGAATATAATATCAAAATTTGATATTAATTAATGATGATGATGGTGGTTAATGTCTATTGAGACCAAACTTTGGTCTATCAGACCTAAAGAAACAAATTATTTAGTTTGATTTAATAAAATCACTTCCGTACAACCACATTAGATCTCAGTTTCAAAATCTTTGTTGCAACGGTGACCTTCCTAGCCTTTTAGGTTGTCAAAATTACTGTGAGAAACAAATTATTTAGTTTGATTTAATAAAATCACTTCCGTACAACCACATTACATCTTAGTTTCAAAACCTTTATTGCAACACTAACCTTACTAGCCTTTTACATTGCCAAAATTACGCCTTTTACATTGCCAAAATTACTATGGGTTCGGGAGGCTTCTCTCCAAACTTTTTGAGCATAGGAATAAAATCTTAAATCAAACTAAATAATACATTTCTTTAGGTCCGATAGACCAAATTTTGGGCTCAATGGAGGTTAACCACCATCATCATCATCAATATTTAATTTTTAGAAATTAATTTATTTGTATTTCATTTAAATTAATATTAAATTTAAATTTATTAATACTTATAATTACATTAATAATATGAATATACAGGCGGTGACACCTCATGACTGTATTGTACTGCCCGGTTAATAGATTAATGATTAGTTTTTTAATGAGAAAAAAAAAAAAAAATGAAATAAATATCAAAATTTTGATAATTAATAATAAAAGCCAAAGAAAAACTTCTGGCCAGAAAAGCGGTAAAGAGGAGGTGCTCAGAATAACTTGGATACTAAGGAATTCTTTAAAGTTAATTTTAGATTAAAGCTTAGAAAACATGTCACATGGATCTTTACTCGTTAAAAAATTAAATCGTTTACTAATATAAATTTTTATTCGTATTTTTTAATATTTAATTTTTAATTTGCTCATTCACGTCTCACTTAAAAATAAGTCAAGAATAACTTGGAATACTTTTTCCAGTTGAAATTTTTATTGAATTGCCTTATGTAGTTTGTTCCAATAAAGTTTGTATTGTTTTAGTTTAAAGTTTAGAAAACATGTCAATTTTGGCAAAAACAATATTTGATACATATTTACTAGCTTTATGCATTCTCTACAATTTTTTGTATGTTGTGATGATGATATCTTCATTTTGTATTTTGTTATGTTAGTGTTGTTGATATTTATTGTTATGTACTTTTTACAAACTTTTGTATGGTGTGATGATGATATCTTCATTTTGTCTTTTGTTATGTGAGTGTTGTTGATATTTATTGCTATGTAACTTTTAAGAGTGTACAATGTTTAAGTATGCATTTTCACAAATTGATTTATATTTGATTTATTTAGTTTCACAATTTGATTTTATTTGACTCATTTGATTTTCACAAATAGATTGATATTTGATTAATTTGATTTTACAAATGGTGCGGCATGGTAGGGTTAGAATACAATTAAGGGAAAATTGATTGAGCCAATTTTCTTTGAGCCTTAAAAACAAACTCGATAAAACCCAATTGCTACATTCATCTTTCACATATGGGATATGAAAACTTTCATCTTAGATCTCTTGGATTTATACACCATTTCAACATATTGTACAACAGTAAAATTTAAAGTGAACATGATTGTAAAATCAATCACAATCGTTGTGGGCGGTTGGAACAAATGGACAATGTGAAAATATAAGGCCGGTGCAATTTTAGGTTACACAAAATGTTTTTAAGGTTAATGTTTCTAAGGTTGGAGTTGATCACATTAATTTGTAATAATTGTTTACAATTGTCATGAAATTTAAATGAACAAGTTGGTTATAAATTTTACTTTAT
>APFE031726917.1:17801-28064 GCA_000404065.3 Pinus taeda | reverse complement strand
TAAATATCAAAATTTGATAATTAATAATAAATGATGATGATGATGATGGTTAACGTCTATTGAGACCAAACTTTGGTCTATCAAACCTAAAGAAACAAATCATTTAGTTTGATTTAATAAAATCACTTCTGTATAACCACATTAGATCTCAGTTTCAAAATCTTTGTTGCAATACTGACCTTCCTAGCCTTTTACGTTGTCAAAATTACTGTGAGAAACAAATTATTTAGTTTGATCTAATAAAATCACTTCCGTACAACCACAATAGATCTTAGTTTCAAAATCTTTGTTGCAATACTGACCTTCCTAGCCTTAAATTACTGTGAGCTCGGGAGGCTTTTCTCCAAGCTTTTTGAGCATAGGAATAAAATCTTAAATCAAACTAAATAATTCGTTTCTTTAGGTCCGATAGACCAAATTTTGGTCTCAGTGGATGTTAACCACCATCATCATTATCATCAATATTTAATTTTTAGAAATTAATTTATATGTACTTCATTTAAATTAATATTAAATTTAAGCTTATTAATACTTATAATTACATTAATAATAATATGAATATAAATATCAAAATATTGATAATTAATTATAAAGCCAAACCACCATCATCATCATCAATATTTAATTTTAGAAATTAATTTATTTTGTATTTCATTTAAATTAATATTAATTTTTAAGCTAATTAATACTTATAATTACATTAATAATAATATGAATATAAATATCAAAATTTGATAATTAATTATAAAGGCCAAAGGGCCAGAGAAGCCGTAAAGAGCTCACGGTTCAAAATAACTCGGATACTAAGGAATTCTCTAAAGTTAATTTTAGATTAAAACTTAGAAAACATGTCATATGGATCTTTACTCGTTAAAAAATTAAATCATTTACTAATATAAATTTTTATTCGTATTTTTTAATATTTAATTTTTAATTTGCTCATTCATGTCTCACTTAAAAATAACTCAAGAATAACTTGGAATATTTTTTCCATGTTGAAATTTTTATTGAATTGTCTTATGTAGTTTGTTGCAATAAAGTTTGTATTATTTTAGCCTAAAGCTTAGAAAACATGTCAATTTTGGCAAAAACAATATTTCATACATATTCACTGGCCTTATGCATTCTCTACAACTTTTTGTATGTTGAACTGAGGCTTTTGTGATTCATAATGGTTGAAAGAGTAGCTTCAGCGTAAATCACATGTAGACAGACACACATTTGTCGACGTGTTTCGAACCAACCAGTGTGGTTCATCGTCAGGACAAGTTGAAGAAACAGATCCAGCCTAGCATGTTAAATAGACTGAGCAGAGATTCCAACGGCTAATTTTGCCTAAAGGACCCAGGTCAAAATTAATTTAATATTTTAATATTATTATTGTTATTATTATTATAATTAATATCATTATTATCAATTTATAATGGAAACAAGTTATTTTTTGTATGTTGTGATGATGATATCTTCATTTTGTCTTTTGTTATGTTAGTGTTGTTGATATTTATTGTTATGTACTTTCTACAAATTTTTGTATGTTGTGATGATGATATCTTCATTTTGTGTTTTGTTATGTGAGTGTTGTTGATATTTATTGCTATGTAACTTTTAAGATTGTACAATGTTTAAATATGCATGTAGCTATCTATTTTGGTTTTGTGTGCCTTATTTTGACGTGCTAAGAACTATATACTCAATCTTGTAGCATGGGTTTATATGAACTTTCATATATTTTACTTGTTTCACTATGGTAAAAGTATATGCATTGAATGCCATTTTCCTTTCTTAACATTTTATAATTTCTTGGTCCTTGATTGTAAGATGGTTTACCCTAGCATGAATTTACTTGACCGCTCTATGTTTAATTCCAAGACATTTTTTGTTTCTTGAGTTGGTCTTAGCTTTATAAAATTATATCTTTTTATTGTCGAAGGTGTTTTGTCTCCATTTAGAATAATAATTAATCTAATAATGCTTGCAAGTCTTCTACACCTACTTCCAATATGTTGAATGAGACTCTAGCCTGACATTGAGCTATACTTAGTTAATTTAGTTATATTTCCACTCATTTCTCTATTATGAGATGTCGTTACATTGAGCTATACTTAGTTAATTTAATTATATTTCCACTCATTTCTCCATTGTGAGAGTTCAAGACATTTTCTCTTTCTTGAGTTGGTCTTAGTTTTATATTACATCTTTTTATTGTTGAAGGTGTTTTGTCTCCATTTGGAATAATAATTAATCTAATAATGCTTGCAAGTCTTCTACACCTACTTCCAATATGTTGAATGAAACTCTAGCCTCACATTGAGCTATACTTACTTAATTTAGTTATTATCGACTCATTTCTCCATTGTGAGATTACATTGAGCTATACTTAGTTAATTTAGTTATATTTCCACTCATTTCTCCATTTTGAGATGTCGTTATTGCAACAACTTAGTTAATTTAGTTATATTTCCACTTATTTCTCCATTGTGAGATGTCGTTACTGCAACAACCTTCTTCCAGTACTGCTATACTTAGTTAATTTAGTTATATTTCCACTCATTCCTCCATTACTGCAACAACTTCGTTAATTTAGTTATATTTCCACTCATTTCTCCATTGTGAGATGTCGTTACTGCAACAGCCTTCTTCTAGTACTCTGCCCCTTCCTTCGACTACTTAAAATCTTCTTCTAGGGCTACTTTGGCTATTTAGACAGCCTTTAGCTACTGATCAGAAGATTGATCTATAATTTTCCTACTCTTCTGTGATTTTCCTACTCTTCTCGAGATGTGAATTCACCGCATTTGACTTCTGCAAGGCTTCCTTTTCCTTGATATTAACATGCTCCAATTGATTTGTCTGTAATTTTCCTATTCTTTTCGAGATCTAAATTCACCACATTTAACTTATGCAAGGCTTCCTTTTCCTTGATATTAACATGCTCCACCTAGGCAAGGACCTTTTCTATTCTTTTACTTGCATGTTCTTCAACCTCTTATTCTTTCTTGTATAGCAAATCATACCCCTCTTTTGTAATTGACACAAAATTGTCATCTGATTTCTTAGATGAAGCTCATTTTCTTTGTTGAGAAGAGGATCTTTGACAATAGATATTTCCATATTAGCACTTTGTGCATCTTCTTTCGCTGCAACGATCTGTCAACTTCTTCAAGGGAATCTAATAATTTAGTTGCATTTTCTTTGGCTATGTTAACCTCAACTTCGGTGCACATTGGTCAATTCTTTCTTCAACAATTGAACCTCTTCATTAGCCTTACTTGCCATTGCAAATGCTTATTTGGCTTCAGATTCCCATTTTGCAGCAATAACATCCTTTTCATCCTCAACCATTGAACGTGATGCATATGCCAAATTGAGAGCCTCTTCCAGAAAACATATCTTTGCAGATAATTCCTCTGCTATTTTGGAATTGGTGCTGAATCGAGAGCCTCTTTCAGAAAACATATCTCTGACAATTCCTCTGCTTTTTTGGCATTGGCCTTTGAAGCATTGACTGCGTCCATGCCTTGTTTAGCCGGGATGTCCTTATAATCCATCAAAATGGAGAGGCTTTTCTCGACCTGTTGAAGCTCTTGATGTGCATATTGCAAGGAAACCACATCAAAAGCATGTTGTCTCTACACAGCTTCAAGTTCAGACTGTCGACCTTGATCCCTCTTCTGAGCAGCCTCCTTGATCCCTCTTCTGAGCAGCCTCAATGGTGTCCTGCTCAAGCTCATCGGTCAACAACTTCTCACTCTTAGATTTCTTTACTGCTCTCTTCTGAACCACATGAGACTCACTCAATCTCACATTGGCTTCATCTAATGCCCTCTTATAAAGAAGTTGATCAGAACTATGCTTGGTTGAATTCTATGAGATTTATATGCAATATTAATTTAATAATTAATAAAAAATATAGTCTTAGACACCCTAAATCAACTTTAGTTTATACAACGTTAGAATTTCATTTCCGCTACATCTCTCCATCTTATTTAGATGGTTTCTCAATCTATGCCACCTCTCCATCTTATTTGGATTGTTTCTCAATTTATGCCTTACGGCGTTTCCTTTGCAACATTGGGTGCAAATGCTAGTAATTAAATATTATAAAGTGCTTTATGGAGCATTCACCTTAAATAATCTTCACCTTTAAATGAATATATATGGAGTGTTTTTCAAAATAAATGGAGTGTTCACCTTACTCATTATATCTCTCCTCCACTTATTATCTCTCATGGACATACGTAAGCATTTCAAATTACATCTTCACATATGGAATTTCATGCTTACGTAAATTACCAACTACCAACGTGAAAATTAATTCATGTTGAAATTTTCTGTTTTGCATAAGACAGGCAAAATCTCAGTAGGTGACAACAACAGAAATTTTGTTGCTAGATTAACTCCAGTTTGTTGGGAGGGAGTTAATGCATCATAAATTTGAGTTGAGAGGATTTATGAGGCAGTTAGATCCTCTTTGCTATATAACAGGCAACCATTCGGATTGTTTGCTATGAGGGTGAGAGTTTTGTGAGGATTTATTTATGTAATCTCCTGTTTAATTAATAAGATTGCCGATGCCTATGTTGTGTGGACGTAGCCCAGATTGGTTGGGTGAACCACGTTAATACCTGTGCCTTATGTGCTTGATTTATCTGCTGTGTTTTTTGATTTAATTTAGTTGCGCATCTTAGCTCCAACAAGTGGTATCAGAGCATGTTGGAGGCGTCGAGTGAGCTGCGTATATCCACATCAGCACTGTTTTGCTACTATATCGTGGAGGTGGAGCGTATATCCGCTGCGCTGTTGTTAATCTGTTGGGAAGACAGAATTGTATAACATATATTTGCTGAGCAGAGGTTTGAAGTAGCAGCATATTGTTGTGCATAGAGGTCGTTTACCTACTTCCTGGAAGTGCTGCGTGGTGTTACTGCGTATGATGTGGTGGATAGCTGTTAGTGCTGCCTGGTGTGCTGCGTGGAGGGCGCTATTCAAACTCACGTGTGGAGATTGCAGTGTATAAATCGATTGCTTCCTGGAGGAGGTCCTGCGTGTTAATACGTGGAGCTGGTTTGAGTGCATTGGAGGCATTCGCTGCTGGTGCTGGATAGACCATTCGCTGCTGGTGCGGATAGTCCAAAAAACCTGCGTGGAGGTATTTTTTCTTTGTTTTTTAAAAAACCTGCGTTGAAACCAGTGAGCATCTGCGTGTTAATTATGGATTGAGCATTGATTGTTGCTGCGTGGTATTCCATTGGCGTCACTGCGTGGACGCTGTTTGGCGTGGCAGCCTGTGTCAAATTTTTTTTTTTAAACAATTGGTATGCGTTGCTGCGTGGAGCTTGTGGAAGTTTGTAAAGGGCAGGTTTTTTTTAAAATCATATAACATATATATGTTAAAACAACGTTGTTGCGTGGAGCTTGTGGAAGTTTGTAAAGGGCAGATTTTTAAATTACATAACATATATATGTTAAAAAGGTTGAAACGCATATGTTACACACCATATTTCAAACCATATGTTACACATATGTTACAAACCATATTAACGTAATGGCAAGTGTAAATATGTTAAATGGTGGATTAATATTAAAGTGAGTGAACGCATATGGTGGGGTGAATGTATATAACTTATGGTTGAACATTGACACAACAATGGGTAATGTCATTAAAGTTTATGGCAATATATATTAACGCAACAAGTGCGGAGTATTTCCATGCCACTGTTGACATGCTTGTTGCCATTATTGCTATTTTTGGGACAATGACAGAAACTTTTTTTTTTTTAAAAACAAAGGCTACAAGGCATAGGCAGTTTGTTTTGTTAATTGCTGGTATTTAAACATTGGTTTTGGAGATTATTGTGGTTTTTTGGTTGATACAAATGGCAAAAACTCAAAGTGCCCGGTTTGAAATTGAGAAGTTTAATGGCAAGAATAATTTCGAGATCTGGAAGGTGAAGATGCATGATTTGCTTGTCCAACATTGCGTGGCAAAGGCGTTGTTGGGCAAATCCAAACAGCCTTACAACATCACAGATAATGAGTGGGCGGAGATGGATGAAAGAGCGATAAGTGCTATTCGACTGTGTCTAGCTGATGATGTCCTGTTTAATATTGTGTCGGAGACAACAGCTGTTGGTTTGTGGACGAAACCGGAGAAACTGTACATGACCAAATCCTTAACCAATAGGATTCTCCTGAAGTGAGAGTTGTACAGTTTGCGATCGATTGTTGATCATTTCAGTGCTTTTAATACTCTTCTTGTGCAATTACAAAGTATAGAAGTAAAAATTCCATCCGAGGATAAATCTATTACTTTATTGTGTTCGTTGCCTGAGTCATGGGATCATTTTGTTACTTCTATAAGTCTTAGTTCATCAGAAACTATTAAGTTTCATGATGTAGTTGCATCCTTATTTTCGGAAGAAACAAGGAGGAAGTCGCATTCCAAAACCTCTACATCAGAAGCTATGATGGTTAGAGGTCGTTCGAAAGACAGACGCCCTAGGAAGCTGAGCGACTCACGTTCAAAGTCAAAAGGGAAGAAGAGTAAGCTAAAGTGCTGGTTTTGTGGCAAATCAGGGCATTTAAAGAAGGACTGCTGGAAGCGACAACAGCAAACTTCAAAAGCAGAGTCTTCGACAGAGAAAAAGGAGGCAAATACGACAAATACAGGTTCGACATCGGGTTCAGGTATGAGTGATGAAGTATTATCAGTTAATGTGTCAAATCATGGTCAACATTGGTTGTTAGATTCCGGTGCATCAAACCACATGTGTATCCATAAAGAATGGTTTAAGACATATAAATCAATTAATGATGGAGTTGTGTACATGGGTAATGATGTAACATGTAATATTGTGGGGATTGGGAGCATACAAATACAAATGTTTGATGGGACAACTAGAATATTAACAGATGTGAGGCATGTACTAGATTTAAGGAAAAAATTGATTTCATTAGGAGCACTTGATTCAAATGGATATAAAACTGTAATTCAAGGTGGAGTAATGAAAATTTACAAAAGCATCTTACTAGTTATGAAAGCTAAGAAAGTAGGAAATCTATTTCAGTTAGAAGGGGGTACAGGGTCAGCTTTTGTGTCTACTGTGTCTGAACATGACAGTAACTCCATTCACTTATGGCATCAAAGATTGGGCATATGAGTGAGAGAGGGTTGAAAATTTTGGCTGATCGCAAGTTACTTCCAAATCTGAAGTCCGGAAAATTAGATTTCTGTAAGCATTGTCCGTTTGGAAAACAAAGTAAACAAAAGTTTAAAACAGACAAACATACTAGTAAAGGCATACTTGATTATATCCATTCAGATGTTTGGGGACCAGCCCATATAACCTCATATGGTGGTTCGTCTTATTTTGTATCATTCATTGATGACTTTTCTAGGAAGGTTTGGGTCTACATGTTGAAAAGAAAGTCTGATGTGTTTTCAGTTTTCAAGCAGTTTAGAGCATTGGGAGAAAACAACACTGGTAGAACAATAAAGTGTTTAAGAACTGACAATGGTGGTGAGTTTACTTCCAAGGAGTTTGACAGCTATTGCAAGGATGCAGGGATCGATAGGCATAAGACCACGGTTTATACTCATCAGCAAAATGGAGTTGCTGAATGCATGAACAGGACTCTTCTAGAGAGAGCAAGGAGTATGCTCAGTAACGCCGGGTTGCCGAAGGAGTTGTGGACGGAAGCGATGGCAACAGCTTGTTATGTGATAAACCGATCTCCATCGACGGCGATAGACTGCAAGATTCCGCAAGAGGTATGGAAAGGACACCCTTGTGACTATTCTAAACTCAAAGTGTCTGGTTGTGATGCATATGCTCTAGTGCCTAAACATCAGCGAACTAAATTAGATCCAAAATCTAAAAGGTATATCTTTCTTGGGTATGGTGTTGGAACAAAGGGATATAGATTGTGGGATCCTACTACCCGCAAAATCATCATCAACAGTGATGTAAAGTTTATTGAATCCTCTCTTGTACAGTTAGATGTAGATATTTTTTGAATCAATTTCCGGAGAACCCACAGTATGAACATTTTTATGCCAACGTTTCAAATCCCAACTGGGATCCATCATCAGGACTTATGAATGATGATAAAGAAGAGCTCCTTAGAAGGAAATAAATAATAATGGGGATAAAATTTTTTAGGATCAGCAGAATGTCGGCTTGAATGTTTTAATTTTAATTATTTTAATTAATTATTCATTCAATTATTTATTTATTTTATTGTTTGAGTTTTTTATATATTAATTAATTTTTATTTAACACTGTGAGGTGAAAATAATACTTTTAATTAAAATTATTTATTTGTTTATTTTATGATTTTGTTGAGAAATGTTATTTTATATATAAAATTAGGGATAGAGAAATTATTAAAATTGTTAAACATTTTATGATAATTAAAGTTCTTTGATTAAATATAATGATAATTATTAAATTAAATATATTAATAATTGTTATAATTTTAATAACTATATAAAATTAATAATATTATATTAAATTAATTAATTATAGTATATAAATTAAATAATAATATTAATATATTAAATTAATTAAATATTTAATTAATTGATTTATATTATTTTAATTTGTTTATTATTTTTATTTTTTATAATTATTAAATTTATTTAATGATAAAGGTAAAAGATATGCTATACCTGGGATGTGTTGGCGCTCCTCATTTCCCTGATCAAGGGAAGCCAGCTTCCGCTAATCTCCAAGCCATTGTCTTTGTTCATATTATGAGGATGTTTGATAATTTCGAGAGCTTCTCTGATCTTTCATCTATGATGCTGCTCCTCCCTTGCGACAATTGAGGCGCTTTCCAAGCTGATATGGTGTTTTGTTTTTGTGGAGTGCTCTGCCAAGGCTGAAGTACGAGACCTTTCTTTCCTAATATCGGCGCCATGCTCCTTGAGCCTGAAGATAGTCGATTGAAACAGGATGATGTATCTGACTTTCAACACATTCAGTTTGATAGCATTTCTAATGATAGTCATGATGACCATAGTTCAAATACTAGTCATGAACAGGTTATAGAATCAGAACATGAACAGGGTTCAGGTTTAGATCATGAACAGGTTTCAGATACTGATCGGCAAGAAGTTCCTACAGATGGTAGTCAGCCAATCGAGGAAGCGCCAGCAACATCCTTAAGGAGGTCGACAAGAATCAAACGGCCACCGAGAAGGTATGATGATTACGTCACTTCTGTTGCATTTACTGCTAATGACGATGAACCTCTATGCTATCAGGAAGCAATAGAAGGTTTGAAAAGTGACAAGTGGAAAGCAGTCATGAAGGACGAAATGATGGCCTTGAGTAAGAACGACACATGGGATCTGGTTGAGCTTCCGAAAGATAGGAAAACTGTGGGGTGTAAATGGGTCTTCAAGCTGAAACGGGGTGTGAATGATACGGAAGACAGGTACAAAGTGCGACTGGTTGCAAAAGGGTTTTCTCAGAAAGCTGGTATTGACTTTCATGAGATTTTTTCGCCAGTGGTTAAAATTGTTTCAATTAGAATTGTGTTAGCATTAGTGGCTTTATTTGATTTGGAGTTGCAGTAGTTAGATATTAAGACTGCATTTCTACATGGTGATTTAGATGAGGAAATATATATGGAACAACCGGAAGGGTTTGTTCAGCATCGCAATGAGAAATTTGTCTACAAGCTCAAGAAGTCATTATATGGCCTGAAGCAATCGCCTTGGCAGTGGTATAAGAAGTTTGATTCTTTCATGTTGAGTCAGAAATATGTTAGAAGTGATTATGATCATTGTGTTTATTTTAAGCAATTTAAAAATGGAATATTCATTATCTTAGTATTGTATGTTGACGATATGCTTTTAGCAAGAAAAAGCATAGAAGAAATCAACAGGTTGAAGGCTCAGATGGCAAGGACATTTGATATGAAAGATCTAGGAGCAGCAAGACAGATTTTTGGCATGGAGATTTTCAGAGACAGGAGCAATGGTAAGCTATGGCTATCACAACAAAAGTATATTGAGAAAATACTTTTGAGGTTTGGTATGGATAATGTGAATCCTGTTTCAGTCCCTTTAGCTTCCCATTTTAAGCTTTCTTCGAGTTTATGTCCTAATACAGATGAAGAAAAGGATTATATGTCTCGAATTCCATATGCCAATGTAGTAGGGTGTTTAATGTATGCGATGTTTTGTACTCGACCAGATATTTCACATGTAGTTGGGGTTGTCAGCAGGTACATGGCAAATCCGGGTAAAGAACA
>APFE031726902.1:0-21567 GCA_000404065.3 Pinus taeda | reverse complement strand
TGTCACTAACCTTATGTCATTAACCTCATATAGCAAAGAAATAATTTTTTTTTTTAATGGATTGATTTACTATACTTATTAGCTATGTTATTTATCGACATAATATACATATGAATATATGTTATAACCCACATATTGTTTAACTGTTTAATATCTAAGGTTATGAACAACACTCACATATTCGACATATTACACAAATGTATGGCGGAAATTCCGAGTTGATACGTAGGACACTCTTCCTATCCCTCCCGCTACGCATGGATTTTTGGCATTGAATGCCGGCAGAGAGTTGGTAATCCACCTGTGTCTCACTCCTTGTCCGGATGGACAGCTGGTGGTCCATTCGCTTCCACAGCGATGGACTTGAAGTTTGGGAAGCGAGACTGTTGTTCGAATTTAATTTTTCCATAACTATGCTCAGATCTCTCGGGATCCTATCCCGTTTGAACGTTCCAGATTACTCCTTGGAAATCGACGGTGATGGTTCTCAGTCTTCAGTTCAAAGGAACAGGTTTAGGGTTTCATTCGTCATTTGCATAATTTTGTTTGTGAGGCAGTGCCTCCCGCCTCTGGTTATCTCTGTATGATATGGAAATACCTTTTTGCTCGATTCTCTGCTTGATACATCGACACCTGCAGCTGTGCTTGGTTGAGAACTGCCATTGTCGAGGTCATTACCTCTCTGCATGATACGATCGCGTTCCACTCAGGTACTGAATGATTTTCCTTTGCAACAGTAAAATGGTTTCCTTGTAGGGTTAGATCTTTTATTGACGGGGTTTAACTCGGTTATGTGCCATGTAATGACAGGGTGCTGGAGGCTAGGTTTTGGGCATTAGCGGCCTCAGGCTTACTACCTCTCCGCATTTCCAGGTAAGATGCCGTAACCCTCAATTTGAAATCCTTTTGTTTAATCATGTATTTGGCCTGAGTGATGCCTTCTTTTTTCTGTCAGGAGGTTTACTGAAACTCAATGTCATGTATGACGTTCTCGGCAAAGCTTCTGCTTCTCTGGTTCTGAAGTTTTATGTGGTCATGTCGGGTTCTGAGTAGTTTTTCTTTGTTTAGACTGGGATTTGGATTGGTACTCGGGTTAGCCCGGGCCCTCACGGAAAACCCGTGAATCATAGTCATTATTTTGTATAATGTAGGGTATAGCCCTACCGGTGAAGTCTTCCACAGTCTGGGCATTTATCAGGATTTGTCAAAGTCGGTACTGAACAACTATTCAGGGTTTTTACAGTGTATCTGTAACTTTTATATATTTATAATCGCCCTCCAACTGTTATGTTATATTCTGGCCTCCAATGTATATTATTTCTGAATTCACGCAATTTGGTATTATCTCTCTGTAAGGTTTTATCTCTTTTTAGCATATGTTCGCCGACAAGGCTTGCCTTGATAATGTTAGCCGTATGTTTTATTTTGAATTTCAATCTCAGAATATTTCATGCTATTTGTTTTGGAACATGTCGACCCTAGGGTCGTGCGTGCGAGACCCAAATCCACTGTAACACTGTACTTATCCAGATAGGGTTATCTCGTAGCAGGTTCCGCCTATTAAATTCATATACAATTAATTCTGAGACTATATTGGTTCCGCGATTTGTATATTTATTTCAATACTAATCTTTTCTTCTGCAATTTGGCATGTTCATTTTGAAACTATGTTATGCTCTCTCAGCTTTACGTTTTGCCTCGAAACCGTCTCTATTCCTCGACTGTAAACTTATATGTATGCATGTTTTCTATCTTCGGTATACAAGAACAGTTTACCCGATTCGCCAACCCGACTCGATATGGCTTATGTATTTACATGGCCCTGGTATTGGTAGGGAGAGGGTTCTGTTTCAGGTCATGATTGTTTACAAAAGTTAAGACTCGGCCGACTCTAAGGTCTCCTTCGGAGATAGGTCTGGTAAAACCCCTATACCCTTGCGGTAAATGCCAGGCGTCAAGGATTCGGAGAATCAATCCCTTTGACTTCTTAGACGAATAAATCTTTTATTATGTGACGACTACTGGTTATTAACACCAAATGATTTATTCTTTGTTTTTTTTTCTGATATATTATCTGAACAGAACAACAGTTTAGTACAGGGTATTTCGATTATAGGCATGTAATAATGTTAGTACAGTATGCTTATTTTTTGCTGTCTCATAATCGTAAAGATTTCTGTTATTATCTTTTCTTTTGGGCCTTTATATTCGGCTATTGGTAAAGTAAACTGGAGAATGAGCAACAGTCACAAATGGATACAGAAAAATAGATGAATTGTTCTATGTATCACTAATTTGCTTTCTCTCAGCTTATTTCATTCTCCTGCAGTTTTAAAATTCAGTTTTATTTACAGCTTAATAACAGAATCTCATACTTCAGATATTCACTAGTTCTTCCTAATAAGGAACAAAACTACTAAACTAACTTATACCATATTTCTCTTACCTGTACCGTGTTTGATTCAGTTCTCTGCCATTTTTCCAACTGGAGAAGTTTCTGCAGAGCTTGTTATCCTCCCAGCCACGAGATCAGTCGTTTGACTTGAATCTCTCCCCCAAGCTCACTTGCAGGCCACTGCCTTCCGCAAGATTATGCACGCTAACAGCTGTGCAGTATGGTGCACAATAGTGCTGGTACTATCTGGTCTTCACCAGACATAGTACTCTTCTTCTTTTCTTCCTTTCTTCTCTTTCCCTGTCTGTTCCTCTAACAGCCCAGGCCCCCTTTTCCTCTTTTCCATTTCTATGGTAGGGAAAGGTGGTTAGGGTTGCCTCTATTACTGGCAACCATTTCTTTTAAATACTCAAGAGAAAATAAAAACAATAACTTTTCCACAAAGTCACTTCCATATTACTTTAATTCAAAATTTTGAATCGATAATATTTCAATATTAATAAAGTAATAATCTTATTTTCATATTTACCTAACACGGTAACTTAGAAATTTACTCATATAACTGTTTGGTCATTACATCTCCTCCCCCTGAGATTGGACACCGTCCCGGTGTCTTATAGTCATGAACAGGTCTGGATATGTCTTCCTCATCAATTCCTGGTCGTCCCAAGTGGCCTCCTCGGGACTAAAATGTCGCCATTGTACCTTAACTTGGGTAATAACTCATTTCCGTAGCTGCACTTCTCTCTGGTCGAGGATGCTCAGCGGTTCAACCAGCACTTCTCCTTCCGGTTCGACCTGCATTACACAATTTCTAAGTTAGTTTTCCTTCCGAATAGGATTCTTGTTTGAATCTTAATTATAATAGTAACCCCACCTGTATATCCTGCCATTGGATTACATGCTTAGGGTCATACACATACTGCTTTAGAACTGAAACATGGAATACGTTATGGACTCGGATGTGACTTGGCAAGGCCAGCTGGTAAGCCACTGGTCCGATCCTTGCTAATATCTGAAAGGGTCCACAATATCTAGGTGCCAATTTAGCGCAACCTGCCCATTGTAGGGTGCTTCTTTTGGCCTGAATCCGAATATACACATGATCCCTAACCTGATATTCCTTAAACCTCCTTTTTCGATCAGCGAAGTTCTTTTGTCTATCCTGAGCCGCCTTCAGATTAACACGTACTCTTTTTACCATGTCCTCCATTTCTTTAAGCATGTCGGGTCCTAGACTTAACTTATCTTCCGGTCCTCCCCAGCTGGAGGGTGTACGGCATTTTCTGCCATACATAACTTCGAAGGGACTCATTTGAGTTGAAGTGTGATAACCATTATTATATGCGAATTCAACCAAATGTAAATATTCTTCCCATCGCGTGGGTTGTTGCATAACATAAGCCCTTAGCATGTCCTCTACCACTTGGTTCACCCACTCCGTCTGTCCATCAGTTTGTGGATGGTACGCTGTGCTAAAATTCAGCTGAGTACCTAAATCGGCAAACAATGTTTTCCAGAAAACTGATGTGAACTTCACATCCCGATCAGAAATTATTGTTTTTGGAAGGCCATGCAACCTGAATATATTCTGCATAAAAACGTGAGCAATTTGTGCAGCCCTGTAAGTAGATTGCACTGGTATGAAATGTGCAGCCTTACTCAATTTGTCCACTACTACCATAATGGAATCATTGTTTTTCTTTGTCCTAGGTAATCCTGTGATAAAATCCATGGAGATGACTTCCCATTTCCATTCTGGGATAGGCAAGGGTTGCAACAGTCCCGCTGGGTGTTGATGTTCCGCTTTAATTTGCTGACATTCTAAACATCGTGCCAAATATTCCATAATGTCCTTTTTCATTCCTGGCCAGAAATACTCCTTCCGGATTGCGGTTATCATCTTTTGATAACCTGGGTGACCAGCATAATGGCTGATGTGGTACTCATCCATAATTAAATTTTTAATTTTGCTCTGATTGGGCACGTATATTCTTTGCTTGAAGTAGACAATCCCCGCATCATCTGTTGTATATTCTTGTTGGCTGTCCCTTCTATCAGCTTGCTGTAATTGCTGTTTTAACTTCTGATATTCTATATCTTGCTCTGAAATTTTCTTTATTATGTCTAAGAAGGGGTTTTCCCAACCAGAAATGGAAACTTCATACAAACTATGCACTTTCCTGCTCAAAGCGTCTGCTACTCTATTGGTTTTCCCTTGCAAATGTTTTATATCGAAGTCGAAACCACTCAGAAAATCCATCCACCGTGCTTGTCTAGCGTTTAAAGTAGGTTGGCTGAAATAGCTGGTCAAACTATGGTGGTCGGTGAGCAGTAAAAATTTTCTGCCCATAAGATAATGCCGCCACATCTTTAAAGCATGTATAACAGCAGCTAGTTCCAAGTCATAGGCAGAGTATTTCTGTTCATGTTCTTTCAATTTACGTGATTCATATGCAATTACTCTGCCTTCTTGCATTAAAACTCCTCCCAAACCTTCTTTGCTGGCATCTGTGCAGACCACATAATCTTTATGAGGATCTGCTATACTTAAAACGGGTGCTGTAGTGAGCAGGTGTTTTAATTGCTCAAAACTTTTTTGGCAATTTGGGGTCCACTGGAATGCCCTCCCTTTCTTTTGTAATGAGGTAATGGGAAAGGCTACTTTCGAGAAGCCTTCTACAAATCTCCTGTAATACCCAGCCAATCCCATGAAAGATCGGACATCTGCTACGTCTTTTGGTACAGGCCAGTCCATTATAGCCTTAATCTTTTCTGGGTCTACAGCAATTCCATCCTTGGTGATCACGTGACCCAAATATTGGATTTCCTCTTTAAAGAAATCGCACTTACTAAATTTTGCATATAATTGATGCTCTCTAAGGGTCTGCAATACCATTCGGAGATGTTCATGATGTTCTTCGATTGTGCGTGAATATATTAATATGTCATCAATGAATATTAGCACAAATCGATCCAAGTATGGGTGAAATATGCCGTTCATTAAACACATGAAAGTTGCAGGGGCGTTGGTTAGCCCAAACGGCAGAACCACGAATTCATAATGCCCATACCTCGTTCTAAAGGCTGTTTTAGCAATGTCCTCATCCTTAATTCGGATTTGATGATAGCCTGATCGCAGATCGATCTTGGAGAACACTGTTGCGCCCTTCACTTGGTCGAACAGTTCGTCAATTCGGGGTAAAGGATACTTATTTTTGATGGTTAACTTGTTTAATTGTCTGTAATCGATGCACATCCGGAGAGTACCGTCCTTTTTCTTGACAAATAAAACTGGGGCTCCCCATGGAGATACACTAGGGCGAATATACTCCTTATCTAATAACTCTTGCAATTGCATTTTCAATTCTGTTAGCTCCGGTGTGCTCATTCGGTAGGGTGCTCTTGATACTGGTGCGGCCCCGGGTATCAGTTCAATGGTAAAATCTATATTCCTTCGTGGTGGTAGTCCGGGAATTTCCTCTGGAAATACATCTGTAAACTCCTGTATTACAGGAATATTGTTTAAGGAAACTGATTTATCTTTGGAATTTGCATATCCTACTTGGATAGCATAAACCTGACACCCTTTCCGTATGCATTTCATTAGCTGGTTGGCAGTTATCGGGTGAACCTGCACTGGTCGTTTAATTCCTTGCATTTCTTTACTATTTCCTTGCTGATCCCTGTAGTAAATGATCTTAGTTTTACAATCAACTAAAGACCAGTGTTTCTCTAACCAATCCATGCCGATTAGGATATCATAGGATCCAAGAGGGAGTACATTCAGATCAGCTGTCACTGGCTGTTCTGCTATGGTAAATGAGCAGTTGCTGATTTTGGCTGTTACTCGTCGCTTGGCTCTGGTAGCTAGTTGCACTAACCAAGGGTTTTTAAATTTGACAGGTTGTAAATTACAACGTTCGACTATCTTAGGACTCACATAGCTTAACGTAGCCCCAGGGTCAATTAAAACAGATAAGGTAAGGTCTGAAATTTTACCTTCGAACTCGACCATTGTTGGCTGGTATTTCGCCTGACGGTCTTCCAGAGCTGCGTTAATTCTGGGTATACTGCGATCAACCTCGCCCACTGTTGATGCTTCATGTATCTGGGATAACTGTTCAGTTCCTTTCCGCTGTGGGCAGTTTTTAATGTTATGAGGTCCTCCACAACCCCAGCACTGTACCGGGGGTTTTGCTGAGCCGTCATTGTCCCACTTAGGTTGCTGTTCACTGACCTTGGACTCATTTGCATTTCTTGGCTTGAATGCAGTTCTGGGCGCAAATCTGTTGTTTACTCCTTTGCCATTTCCCTTACCGCTGTTGCCGCGACTCCCTTTACTGTTTACCCCTGTCTTGAATCCTCTTTTCTCATTCCATTTTCTGTTAGTGATTTCCCCTTTCTGTTTACTTTGTTGATAACAAATTCTGGCTTTGCGGATTACTTCATCCATTGATTTTGGATTATCGAATTCAATCCTCTCTCGCATATAGGGTGGTAAACTGCTAACAAATCGTTGGACCTTTGCCTTTTCTTCCCTTATGTATGGTACATAACGGAGTAAGGATGTAAAGCGAGTGATGAATTCGTCCATGGTCTGCTGTCCTAACCGCAAATCATGGAACTCTCTTGCTTTTTCATCATAAAAACGTTTTGTCAAATATCGTTCTTTAAAGAATTTCTGAAAATTATCCCATGTAATATTTTGTTCAGTGACCCCCTTAACTATTTTTACCTCCTCCCACCATAAGGTGGCCTTTCCTTGTAATTGAAAAATAGCCAGTCGTGCCTTAAGGTTGTTATCATACTCATAAAGCTGGAAGTACTTGTTCATATTAATGATCCAAGCTTCCGCCGCTTCCTCTTGCTCTCCATCAAAATGGGGCGGTTTAATTTTGCGAAATTCCCCTTGTAATTCCACCTTTTGTTTCTTTGAAGTTTGCTGGTCAAACACATTATTGGAGCGTTCTTCCATGTCCTCCGATCCTTCGTGGGGTATGTGATGGTTCTGCTCCTCAGACATCCTTTGCTGTTCGGCGCTGGGGTTAACTGGTAATTGGTTTTGCTTATCAGACAAACTCTTTAAGATTGTTTCTTGTTCCATTGTTATCCGAGCATTGTCTTCCCGAAGTCGAGCCATCTCATTCTTTAGTTCTTGTACTGTTTCCAAAATTGCTTGATTCGTAACTCTGGCTTCCTCTCCAATTTGCACCCAGAGTTCCGGGTTATTCTCTGGACCGGGTACACCTTGTCCCATTACAGGTCGTCGTGCTGTGTTATCCGCTCTCCTCATGACTTCGTCTTCAATTCTGAAACCTGTACCTTGTCCAACAACAGAAGGGAACATTCAAGAATATTATCTGTAATGATCTTTATTAGTTATCTAATATAATGTCCTTATTCTGTCATTGCTGATTTGCCCAAAGGCCACAGTGCTGTAGCTGGGCTTTGATACCATATGTCACTAACCTTATGTCATTAACCTCATATAGCAAAGAAATAATTTTTTTTTTTAATGGATTGATTTACTATACTTATTAGCTATGTTATTTATCGGCATAATATACATATGAATATATGTTATAACCCACATATTGTTTAACTGTTTAATATCTAAGGTTATGAACAACACTCACATATTCGACATATTACACAAATGTATGGCGGAAATTCCGAGTTGATACGTAGGACACTCTTCCTATCCCTCCCGCTACGCATGGATTTTTGGCATTGAATGCCGGCAGAGAGTTGGTAATCCACCTGTGTCTCACTCCTTGTCCGGATGGACAGCTGGTGGTCCATTCGCTTCCACAGCGATGGACTTGAAGTTTGGGAAGCGAGACTGTTGTTCGAATTTAATTTTTCCATAACTATGCTCAGATCTCTCGGGATCCTATCCCGTTTGAACGTTCCAGATTACTCCTTGGAAATCGACGGTGATGGTTCTCAGTCTTCAGTTCAAAGGAACAGGTTTAGGGTTTCATTCGTCATTTGCATAATTTTGTTTGTGAGGCAGTGCCTGCCGCCTCTGGTTATCTCTGTATGATATGGAAATACCTTTTTGCTCGATTCTCTGCTTGATACATCGACACCTGTAGCTGTGCTTGGTTGAGAACTGCCATTGTCGAGGTCATTACCTCTCTGCATGATACGATCGCGTTCCACTCAGGTACTGAATGATTTTCCTTTGCAACAGTAAAATGGTTTCCTTGTAGGGTTAGATCTTTTATTGACTGGGTTTAACTCGGTTATGTGCCATGTAATGACAGGGTGCTGGAGGCTAGGTTTTGGGCGATAGCGGCCTCAGGCTTACTACCTCTCCGCATTTCCAGGTAAGATGCCGTAACCCTCAATTTGAAATCCTTTTGTTTAATCATGTATTTGGCCTGAGTGATGCCTTCTTTTTCTGTCAGGAGGTTTACTGAAACTCAATGTCATGTATGACGTTCTCGGCAAAGCTTCTGCTTCTCTGGTTCTGAAGTTTTATGTGGTCATGTCGGGTTCTGAGTAGTTTTTCTTTGTTTAGACTGGGATTTGGATTGGTACTCGGGTTAGCCCGGGCCCTCACGGCAAACCCGTGAATCATAGTCATTATTTTGTATAATGTAGGGTATAGCCCTACCGGTGAAGTCTTCCACAGTCTGGGCATTTATCAGGATTTGTCAAAGTCGGTACTGAACAACTATTCAGGGTTTTTACAGTGTATCTGTAACTTTTATATATTTATAATCGCCCTCCAACTGTTATGTTATATTCTGGCCTCCAATGTATATTATTTCTGAATTCACGCAATTTGGTATTATCTCTCTGTAAGGTTTTATCTCTTTTTAGCATATGTTCGCCGACAAGGCTTGCCTTGATAATGTTAGCCGTATGTTTTATTTTGAATTTCAATCTCAGAATATTTCATGCTATTTGTTTTGGAACATGTCGACCCTAGGGTCGTGCGTGCGAGACCCAAATCCACTGTAACACTGTACTTATCCAGATAGGGTTATCTCGTAGCAGGTTCCGCCTATTAAATTCATATACAATTAATTCTGAGACTATATTGGTTCCGCGATTTGTATATTTATTTCAATACTAATCTTTTCTTCTGCAATTTGGCATGTTCATTTTGAAACTATGTTATGCTCTCTCAGCTTTACATTTTGCCTCGAAACCGTCTCTATTCCTCGACTGTAAACTTATATGTATGCATGTTTTCTATCTTCGGTATACAAGAACAGTTTACCCGATTCGCCAACCCGACTCGATATGGCTTATGTATTTACATGGCCCTGGTATTGGTAGGGAGAGGGTTCTGTTTCAGGTCATGATTGTTTACAAAAGTTAAGACTCGGCCGACTCTAAGGTCTCCTTCGGAGATAGGTCTGGTAAAACCCCTATACCCTTGCGGTAAATGCCAGGCGTCAAGGATTCGGAGAATCAATCCCTTTGACTTCTTAGACGAATAAATCTTTTATTATGTGACGACTACTGGTTATTAACACCAAATGATTTATTCTTTGTTTTTTTTCTGATATATTATCTGAACAGAACAACAGTTTAGTACAGGGTATTTCGATTATAGGCATGTAATAATGTTAGTACAGTATGCTTATTTTTTGCTGTCTCATAATCGTAAAGATTTCTGTTATTATCTTTTCTTTTGGGCCTTTATATTCGGCTATTGGTAAAGTAAACTGGAGAATGAGCAACAGTCACAAATGGATACAGAAAAATAGATGAATTGTTCTATGTATCACTAATTTGCTTTCTCTCAGCTTATTTCATTCTCTTGCAGTTTTAAAATTCAGTTTTATTTACAGCTTAATAACAGAATCTCATACTTCAGATATTCACTAGTTCTTCCTAATAAGGAACAAAACTACTAAACTAACTTATACCATATTTCTCTTACCTGTACCGTGTTTGATTCAGTTCTCTGCCATTTTTCCAACTGGAGAAGTTTCTGCAGAGCTTGTTATCCTCCCAGCCACGAGATCAGTCGTTTGACTTGAATCTCTCCCCCAAGCTCACTTGCAGGCCACTGCCTTCCGCAAGATTATGCACGCTAACAGCTGTGCAGTATGATGCACAAAAGTGCTGGTACTATCTGGTCTTTACCAGACATAGTACTCTTCTTCTTTACTTCCTTGCTTCTCTTTTCCTGTCTGTTCCTCTAACAGCCCAGGCCCCTTTTCCTCTTTTTCCATTTCTATGGTAGGGAAAGGTGGTTAGGGTTGCCTCTATTACTGGCAACCATTTCTTTTAAATACTCAAGAGAAAATAAAAAAAAATAACTTTTCCACAAAGTCACTTCCATATTACTTTAATTCAAAATTTTGAATCGATAATATTTCAATATTAATAAAGTAAATAATCTTATTTTCATATTTACCTAACACGGTAACATTAGAAATTTACTCATATAACTGCTTGGTCATTACAGAACGGTGGCCTTAGTTTTCTGCTTGATCCTTCTACACCGACTTTCACAATACCAGAGTTGCATGTTAATAGTCATGTCGAAAGAGGTGGATAGGCATGTGGAAAGGACCTCTAAGTACATTAGCTTTTTTGATATAAAGAAATAGAGAACTGTATATAAAATTGAATTTTAGATAAAATGAAACTTTGGATATAAAGAAAAGGAGAACAGTATATAAAATCGAATTTTAGATAAAATGAAACTTTGGATATAAAGAAATGGACAACCCCATATAAAACCCAACTTTGGATAAAATGAAACTTTAGATATAAAGAAATCGACAACCTTATATAAAACCATGGAACTTTGGATAAAATGATATTAGCTGGTATAGGGCCACCCCACGTGAACCCTGTAATAAGAATAAGAGGTAAAGAGCTTTCAGATCAAAAAGCTTGAGTTAAAATTTAGGAAAAAAAAATTATAAACCAATTTTGGTTTAAATGTAGGTGAATAAAATTATTAACATTAAACTTTGGTTAAAACCTAAGAAATCCAAAAAGAAAACAGGCCAATGGATGAACTATTAGGTGGTCAAACCATTCAACCATAGCTATAGTCCCGCTGAAGGCACGGACTAATAATACCATGCATACTCATGAATATCATTATTTAAAATAATTTGAACATGAATATCATGCATACTCATGAATCTCATTATATAAAATAATTTGAACATGAATATCATTATATAAAATAATTTGAATATGAAGTCAAATAAATTATTTTTGTCAAATTTTAAAATATTTTTGAAATATAAGTAATTTTTATATTAGATTTCAAAATCATAGTTAATCTCTATATTATATTTCAAAATATTTTTGTAATCTCCAATAAGTTAAATTCAATAACATAGTCCGTCCATATTTTTGGCTGCAGATTTTGATAATTATTTGACCAAAGAACCTCTGTAATGTCTTCCACAACCTCACCGCACGCCTGCTCAGATTCGAAATGGCAACACCGCCTTAGTTATTCAAATGCAAAGGGGCAACAACGCCATGCAGATTCAATATTTTGAAATGATGTAACCTTCTCAAATTTTGTTATAAATATAGATGCTAAGCCAGAGTTGGACATCCCACTCTCGGCTTTCGTATTTGTGTGTAATTTGGCAGTTGTCGCTGCAGTTTATTTCTTTAGGTTGTTGTGCTATGTTTCTTTCAATTGGTATAAGAGTTAGCTAGCGTACGGATAGAAGTGAAGCCATAGTAAGTGTGAAGCGACACTGAAACGCTGTAAATTGGTTTGAAGAACAATGGGATCCAGTCTAATATAATTATGTTATTGACCATGTAGAAACTGCCAAGTCTGAGAGTGGAACAGGAAAACATCTTTGTATGGGAAATCGATGTCTGAATACTGCTCTGCAAAGGTTTCGATAAATAATGCATGAAGAGGCTTTTAAGTTGATACAGAATTTCATCGAGTTATTGCAGATGGTATTGCAATTGCCTTGAATATCCCGTTCCGTAGCAGTTACATGGTACTTTATCAACTCGCTTGCGTGATGCAGCACGAATTTGACCAAGTGGCATGGTACATGGGTTCTATTGAAACCATTTCATTCGAATTCTCGTTACAAGAGGCTCTGGACGACTGATCCAGAATGTTCTAATAGTATGCATATTTAGATTTATAATTCATGTATATATTTAATTAATGCGCAGCCCTCTTATTCAATTCATGTAAGAAAAGCTGGCACGTTGAGGAGGCGCAATGTTATTGATTTGTAAGCTGTCTGAATTTTTTCAGGCGAATTTTCTGATATCTTATTTGCCCCTTTGCTATTAAGTTGTAGTCTTATTTTCAAATCATTTTTTTTGAATGCATGAAACTTGGTCGCAATGATGGCGTCAAATACAAATATTAGTCACTCACCGATACCTATTCTTAATAAATTTTTTATTCTTTATCTATTTGAAAGAGAAATTGTTTTGCTTTCATGATCTTTCGAGATTTGTTATTAATTTGGGGATTTGTTGCTAATGGGTGTTAGTCTTGAGGTTCAATGCTGATTTTTGGAAAGCCAAGGAAGTGCTTGGTTTGCTTTGCTGTTATCAAAAGAGGCCTCACCTGGGTCGTTTCCCTTTCTCCCCTTACCATGCTCACTTTCTACCCTTCCTGTTCTTTCATTCACCTTCTAAACCCGACAAAAACCTCTTTTCTAGCTTTAGCCCCAAGCGTAAAAGCCAAAGTATCCATAAAACCTTACCCATTCACCATAAAAAGCCTTTAGCACAGGACGTCTCATAATTTCATCACCTCTACACCGTCATCTTCTCCCGCCGATCCAACGGCCCATATTGCACCCGATAAAGGCAACCTTCCCGATCATCCTCCACCGTCACATCACCTTCGCGAGATCTAATGGTCCTCGCTCATATCGCATAGGCAACTAGCATAGACAATACCTGTGTGATATGGGCAGTCTCTCTCTCTCCTTCACCGCTACGTGTCATTCATTTAGTGGAATCGCGTGGCTTCTAAAAATTACCACTTCCTGCTTCTGCGTGATGAAAACCATTACTGCCCAAGCTAAACCACCCCACCCATTATCACCTGCACATCTCCGCCGCCCGATAACCGTCTGATCTACCCATCAAAGATTCAACGGCCCAGATAGATCCTACTCTTACCATGACTAATAGCTTCTGTAAATCAATATCCGCCACTCATCTCCCTTGATCCAATGGCCACCATCCACGATCATCCCAGTCGTTCATCTGCCCATGCACTCCATACCCCACGCCATGTCTGTTACCCAAAGTAGGGGATGGCAAACCCTATCAGTTTGGTGACAGTTTGACCATGAAACTGAATTAAAGAAAGAGCATGGCTGAAGGATAAAAGGACACAGCGTGACTCAGCTACCGAATTAAACAATCATGAAACTCCACTACCATGATTAATCCAACCACTTGAAGGATAGCACAGTACCAGCGTTGACCAGGTTTTCGTAGTAGAGAAAGCAACTACTTTCAAAGACGCTATCAGACAGTTAATGGTAGTTGGTGGTCAATTTAGACCCCCCCATCCCTAAAAGGCCAGGGGGGCCACTGTAACGAAAAATTATAAATAGCCACCAGAAAGATGTAATCAAGGTTGGCATTTGATGTAAGGGTTAACTTCTGGAGACTGTAGACACTCTGTAACTTGCAGCATCTCATCTTCATTTTTAGCAATGCAAGCTTCTTTTGTTGTTACAAGCTCACTGTCCATTCCTTCTCTGTTCTAAGCTTGTGCTTGTGGTGTTGAATTCATGATTGCTTCCATGTTTAATACTAAGTAACTGTCATTTTATCTCTATATTGAAATATTGAATGTGTCAGTGAGTAGGCCACTTAGGTCTCTTCTGTGTCTAATGCAAAACAATTGTCATTTTGTCTTTGCATTGATAGATTAGATCTACAAGTTTCTTTACTGGTTGCAGCTGCCCATCACATGGTTGTGTGTATCTGATGGTGTGGTTAGGATTCTCCATATTCACCTAATTCCTAAATTGTTGAGCATTGGTGGTCTAAAGCTTGGTGGTCTGAGGGTGTTCTTGCATGTCTGGAGTGAAAACAGAGTAGAAATAGTTCTCTCTTTTGAACCAAACCATCATCTCTTTCAATAAACTTTTGCAGAAAACAGTTTAATTTATATGTTACCGGGCATCTCCGAGCTACAACCTAGGAGAGTTTCGTGGAGCCCTAACAATGGGTATTCAGAGCTTGCTTATTAAGGAACATAAATGGCTCTAGCTAATATTCAATGGATGTTGTTGAGAGAAAACAAAAAGAAAGAAAAAAGCAGATGGTCTTAATAAACAAGGCTTAGATGATGTGATATTTTCCAAGTAAGTAATACTTAACCGATGTTGTTGAGAGAAAACAGAAAGAAAGAACAAAGCCCGTGGTCTTAATAAACAAGGCTTAGATGATGTAATATTTTTAAAGAAGGCATGAGACACTCTCGAATGTTGTTATCAAGGTTTATTCAAAATGAATAATATCAAGTTGTAGAATTTGAGAGGAGATTTTGAGAATATGAAAATGAAAAATTGTGAAATCTTGAATGGTTTTTTTACTCAAGTCATGGATATTGTTAATCAATTGAGACAGTATGGAGAATACCTCTCAAATAAGAGAGTGACCATAAAAGTTTAATGATACTAGTCCAATGCAAATTGAAGAGTTCAATGGTTCATTGATTGCACATGAATCCAAAATGGCAAGATATGATGATATTGCATTGGAGAATTGCTTCAAAACTGTATTGCAATTTAATAGAGGAAGAGGCAGAGGAAGATTGAGTAATAGAGAAAGAGGCAGGAGAGTAGCTAATCAAAGAGGTTCTAAGCATGAGGGGAAAGTCCAACAACACCCTTCTAATTTAAGGGCGAGTAACAATAGAACCTGGAAACAAGGAAATCAAATGTATGATAAGTCTAAGGTTCAATGCTATTATTGTTGAAAATATGGTCATTTTTCTATGAAGTGTAATATGGGCACATTTGAAAACATTTAGGAAGAACATACTTTACTTTCTTGAAAAAGAACAATTAAGAAGACATGTTACTATTTTTATGGTCAGAAAGTCCATTTATATATGTATGTATGTATAGTCAAGTGAATTAACAATTTTGGGAAACTATTTTGGGCAACCCCATAATTGAATCACAGCCGTTTTCTTATTCACCTCAACATCAAAATATTCAAATTTTCCAATGCCTTCATAATTATAGAAATTACTCATTTTCAATTTATTCAAATTTTTGGCACACATGCTAATATAGCTAGAAAGAATAAAACTTCAAACGATTTGTTTAAAATATTAACCAATATAAGTTAACTAAATTTAAAATATTAGAAAATTAAATTAATTAAAAAATAATAATTATTTATATATATTGATAAATAAACATAAATTTATCAAATAAATTAAATATTTCAAGATATTTATTAATGTAAACAGATATTTTAAATGAATTTAATCAATATTTTAGTACTTTAAAAATAATAAATTTTCTAAAACTATGTATTCAAAATTTATTACTATAGAATTTGAAAACATTTTATTTATCTCATTTTATTATAATCTGAATGATTACAATAAGAAAAAAATAAAATAAAGAGAAATTTTATACATATTTATAAAAGTAAAGAACTTATATTTTGAAAGTTTAAAAAGATTTTTTTAGGTTTAATATTTTAACATAATTTAAATTATCAAGATTTTGAGAAGAATAAAAGTGAAGTTTCACCTTTTCAAAAGGGAAAAACCGTTAAATTTGTTCACTTATTAAATCCACGGAGCATGGAGTTTGACACTTGCACTTCACCAAAATCGGAGAGTTGCAATCGTGGGTTGTTACTATGGAAAAGCTTATGTTATTCTAATGTAAGTGCAAGTGCAAGTGGTTATAAAAAATCAGCGATAAGAATTGAAGGCCTGCCTTCTGGTAATTTATGCTATTCTGAACGCATGCCCTAATTAAAAATAGGGCTCGACTTAGTTATTATTATCCTGCCACTACGTTAGGGGACGATATTTATATACAATACTTAACTTTTAAACTTCCCACTTGATGAGTATTTAATTCACTTAAATAAATTTTCAAACTTCCCACTTGATAAGTATTTAATTCACTTAAATAAATTTGACAGAGGCTACATTATGATTTTTTTTAAGTAAGATATGAAGAGTATTTAAATTATTGTTTTCACTGGAAAGTTCCGTCATGTTCACAACCAAAAAATTATATATTTATTTTCTTATTTTTTAAAATATAAACCAAAAGTTCATTATTTTCCATTTAAATTTTTGTTAAAATTAATAAGAAAAGTGATATATTATTTTCTTGCAATTTCAAAGAAAACCATTCTGCTTGTGTAGAAATTTTTATTTCATATTACAAATCCATCCATTTATTTAAATTGATAATTCAATTTTTCTCTAGTTATCATATATATATTTAAAGTGTCTTCTAAAAATATCAAGTGAAATTGCCTTATCGCACGTAATTTATTTCTTTCAATTTAAAAATTGGTTTTTAAAATACATTTGTCATATTTCTTTTTATTATCCTATTTGATTTTTTTTTATTTATTAAAGTTGAATTTAAAAAAAATTATTTATTTTTTATTTAATTTTTTAATTAATATTTATTTTATCATTTTCATAATCAATGATACAATATTTTAATAACGGTTTTTATTATCATAAATTAATTATACAAAGTATAATCTTTATATATCTAAAATTTTAATTAAATTTTAATTAAATTTTAAAAATCAAATTAATAATTTTTTAGGGACCATTTTAATCATATTATTAATAACTTGAATTTAATTATATGTCTTATCTTTTATTTGAATATTTATTTAATTGTTCATTTATTCTTAGATCTAAAGACTTGTGTAATCCAAAATGTAGAAATCGTAAAGATTGGGTCCATGTTTCCAACAAACTAATGTGTTCATCCTTAAGGTGAGAAACCAATAAATATGAATGGTAAAATAAAATTATTTAGGAATAGTGATGAAGATTATTAAGTAAACTAATATTTAGTTAGAAACTAGGTGTTATGTAATAATTAATTATTTAATATAGAAATCATAAATTATTTATCAATTTAAATAATAATATTATCTAAGAATAATTTATTTATATAATATTATTAGTTAGGGTTGAACTATTGAATGTGAATTAGGTAGAAAACTAGCCTTTAATATATAATAAATTAGTTAATAATAATAACAACATAATAATAAGAATACTTAATTAATTTATATAATCATATTTAGTTGAAAATTAGTTGCTATGTAATGAAACAATTTTTATAATACTATGACCTAAAAAATTTATTTTTAATTCTATTAGTTGAGGGTGATTTAATTAAAGAATATATATAATAGTAAATGTTATTCATCTATCTTCTCTTAATGTCTAAAATGGTAATATGCAACTACAACATCATGTGTATGTTGACAAAACTTGACCACCTAAAATATTTTGCTAAAATATCATGTTGATAGTTTTTAAGGCAGTGAACTTTCAACGAATCAAATTAGTAACAAAATTGATTATATGTACAAAAAAAAATGCATAATTACAATTAACAAATTATCTTAATTTAACAATCAATAAAACTTAAATTAAACTAAACAACAAAATTAATTATATAATTACAATTAACAAAATACTTCAATTTAACCATCAATAAAACTTAAATTAAAATAAACTACAAAATTAACCAATTAACTAAAATAAACTACAAAATTAACTATAAGGAGCGCCATCCAGGTGTCCAATCTTCCATATATCCAGGGACCACTGACAGGATTGCTCGGATCCTTAGAAAGTTTGATATTCCCTCAACCTTCAGGCCCCTCAGAACCATTCGTAATTCCCTACGATCTGTGAAGGATCCTGTTAACCCCAAAGACATGAAGGGTGTTTATTGGATTCCTTGCTCTTGTGGGACACCCTATATAGGGGAAACAGGGCGCTCCATCCAGCAGAGAATTTGCGAACATACAGCGGACCTGAGGCATGGAAGAACAAAGTCCTCAGCTTTACCAGAGCATGTGGACAAGACTAAGCATCATGTCTGCATAGAGGAGGCCAAAGTCATTGCCAGGGTGGATCGGTTCCATCATCGCAAGTTAAGGGAAGCTATTGATTGAGCGAAGACCCATCAATCTCAACAGAGATGATGGGTGGAAGGTAAGTAGAATTTGGATCCCTGCCCTGTCGTCTCAGGGTTTCTTCCTCCCCCCCACCCCTCTGTTCATCCTGGGTGCTTTCTTCGTGTGTGTATGGTTTAGTCCTTTCGAGTATATAAATATATATCGCTGGCAGCGTTGTGTTCTTCTCTATTTATGATTATTATCATTAATATATATATAATTTTAGGTATTAATCTAATTTAATTTTATGTAGATTTTACCTCTGATGAAGGTCCTTTACCTGTTTTAGTAGTTTATTATTTAATTCATTAGGTTATTATTATTAGTGTATCTAAATTATGAAGTATTCTTGGGTCTAGTCTTATTTATATTTTATTTGTGATTGCTACCATTTAGTCACTTATTTTCAGCTATGTAAACCAATGGACATAATGATAAGAAATAAATTAAATTATTTCCTCTTTTACTAGTCAAACTAACCCTTAAGATTAGTTTTAATAATTTTATAAACAAATTAACATACCATCAATTTAAAATAAACATATATATATTTAGTTAATAATTAATAAGATAATATAATTAGTTATATAACTTAAATTATTCATTCAAAAGAAGTCATTCAAACAATAATAATTTAATAGTAATTTTTAAAATAACCATTAATATTATGTTATTTAAACAAGTAAATTTCTTTTGATAATATTCGCTCATTTATTAATCATACCTAATTTCTCTTATCTCTAGAAATAAAAGATTATATTATTATCTTAATATTATAAAAATACAATAATAAGATTAAATTTATTAATTATTAATATATATAACTTAAATTATTCATTCAAAAAGAAGTCATTCAAACAATAATAATTTAATAGTAAGATTAAATTTATTAATTTATATAACTTAAATTATTCATTCAAAAGAAGTCATTCAAACAATAATAATTTAATAGTAATTTTTAAAATAACCATTAATATTATTGTTTAAACAAATAAAATTTCTTTTGATAATATTTGCTATTTTATTATATACCTAATTCTCTTATCTCTAGAATATATTATATTATTAATCCTTTAATATTATAAATAATAATTAAGAATAAATTTATTAATATAATTTTGGCCTAGGTCCTAGAGTCAAACATAGCTGTTATGTAGCTGTTGGAGTCTCTGCTCAGTGTATTTAACTTGCTACTTCAGATCTGTTTCTTCAACTTATCCTGACGATGAACCACACTAGTTGGTTCGAAAAGCATCGACAAAGGTTTTTTTCATGTGATTTACGTCGAAGCTCTTCTTATAACTATAATAACGCTTGTTAAAATAGAAAAATAAAATTCGAATTTTTGATAACACGAGCGATAAAATTTGAAAGGCACGTCTTTTGGTCAAATATGTAATTATCATTAAACATTAGCAATAAAACTTGTATCCCCGATGTTTGGTAATTTATGTTAATTTAAACCCATGTTATAAAACAATAGGGACAACTTGCCGTCAAACATGTAGTATAAAAGTAATTTATGTTAATTTAAACACATGTTATAAAACTATAGGGACGACTTTTGGTCGAACATGTAGTATAAAATTTTGGCAATAAAATTTGAAATTATGAATTTGGTTATGTTATATTACGTTATTGGTATTTAATTAAAAACAGGATTAGAACTTTTTTGAAAAAAATAAATTTATTTTAATATATATATTTTGGTTATTGTTTTTTTTTCTTTCTAAATTAGAGTATAATGAGTGATTTTGGTTATGTCATATTATGTTATTGGTATTTACATTTAATTAAAAAAGAAGGTTGTGTTATCGGATTATAATTTTTTAAAACAAAATTTGTTTTAATGTATTTTTTTTAGATTTAAGTATAATAAGTTATTTTCAATAGTTGAGTAGAGTGAATTACATATATTAGTGTTTCATTATTGTTATTTTGGATATTATAAATTTTTACTTATATATTTTTAATAAAGTATGTTTTTAAAGTTAAAATTAATAATTTTATCTTAAATGTCTTGATAGGTGTCGATTTTCGAGATATGCTCAATGCATGGGAAATGAAATGTCGTATAAGGAAGATGGGAGGAAGACAATGCATCTAACTTCCCATTACGCAATACATAAAGTGAAAAGATTTGCGCGGTGTGTTAGACTTCATTCACCCTCTGCTGAAAGTTGTGCTAGTAAGGTAAGGTGTTTAATGACACATGCTGACATTGGTATAGTTTATATTGGGTTTGTTGAGTGGAGGTTTCTTGACTTTGGTCTGAATTGTGTAGTTTGGCTAGGTTCTTCAGTCCTCGAGTATTCTTGGAGTGGTGGCAATTTCGACGCCACCGCTCCCTCCACTATGGTCAATCTTCAAAAGCTGCAAGCTCATCTGTCACTACACATTTCATCGTTCCCATTTGTGGGTTGTGGGATTTTTGCAGGGAAGGGTCACTATTCTTAGGTTCCATTCTAGTGGTGCTCGGTAGATTGTCATTTAAGCATATTTTGTGGTTAGGGTGGTGCCTAGGCCCTTCGCTCACGTAGAATCTTTTTATCATTCTCCTCTCTCCGGTCTTATCCTTGCCCTCTATGCCGCTTACTTGTTGGGGTGCTCCCTTCTGGGTCTCGAGGTGGATTTTGGTTGGTGATGGTGGTAACGGGGTTTTGGATTGGTCTGTTTCAAGTGAGGTCAAATGCTTGGCTAGTTGTTTGCTCATTTGGTTGATTATAATTAGTTCTTAGTGGTTCTGGGGGGTTTGGTGGCATTGGCTTTGGTTAGGCTCTGAAATGTTGGTATAATAGGGCGGTGGTTTAAGGATGGCCACCAACACTGGAACGATTAGTGCAGTTCCCAGAACTCTTCCAAAACTGGCAAGAGGCTGGAGTCTTCTGCTAGAGGAAGTGATCTTATTGTTTTAAAGAGGGAAACCTTCAACCATAAAAGGCAGGTCTCACCCCGCATAAAAGGTAAAACTTCAACCTGAAAAGGGAAGTCTCAACTTGTGATGGTTTAAGGATGACCAA